>CAJPEV010001151.1:57369-72209 GCA_905338385.1 Darwinula stevensoni
CCAATTACTAGCCACCTGGGAGTCGGCACTCGACGCGCTGTCAAAGGACGAAAGGGCCACCCTCCCAGTAAAGTCCGGAAGGCTGGGGAACCCCCGGAGTGCCTCCTCCACCCTAACTACCCTCGCCACTAAATCATCCCTCTGTACCTCGCCCACCTCCTTCCTGATCCCCCTAATCTCCTCCTCCACGCTAATGAGCCTTCCCGATAGCTCCCCTAGTCGCTCCTCCAAGCTACAAACTCTGCATACCTGGCATACCTCTCGTTGACTAGTCCCACCTACCCAATCCCCGCAACGAACGCATCTACACATCCTAGGCATCTTAATTACTTAATGTTATTGATCCTTATTGACACTCCCACTGCTTTAGACTTGTACTTTGCAGTACTTCACACTAGTTGTAACCAGGTAAGACTGTAATGTCCTAGTCCTTGTAGTAAAAGGAATACTACGAGTAATGTGCTAATACTTAAAGTAATTAAGCTGATTGTTACTGAAGTTGGAGGTAGCTATCAGAAAACTTATGAATACTGCTACAAAGTAGCCAGGTAACAACTAACTCACGACTTAGCTGACAGAACCTCGAGAGTATCCTCCAACACGTCCTCACGCTACGAACGCTCGACCAAGACTGCCTTATGAGACATGCCGAAAGCACCCAAGCCACAAACCCGATCCAGGTGATCTAGTTTCATTCTACTTGAGCTAGAATGAAAAGAAAATTTACCTAGCGATGGAAAACGATCAAATTCGGACATTCGGTGAATCTGGCTCACATAGATTAGATTTTGTAGTAAGGCATCCCAGTGTCCATCATCGGTATCCCAGTGTAAACAAGGGAGTAGTGGACCACCCGATTGAAGTGGTCCACTCCTGAGCCATTAAGAAGTAATGTTCCCCCTCAGAGCTAACAGAAATTCAGCAACATCTAGGATTCTTTGTGGTTACTATATTGTCTCTAAGTTTTCCAGAGCAAAACTTATGCAAAAGCATAGAGACACTATAGTAACCACAAATAATCCTAGATGTTGCTGAATTTCTGTTAGCCCTTGAGGGGAACATTACTTCTTAATGCTAATATAAGCGAAGATTACTAATTATACTTTTTCTGCATCTTATAGGAAGAAAAACATAGGTGTGGTCCACTACTAGCGGATGGTCCACTACTCCCCTGTTTACCCTATATCGAGTAGACGTCTGGGCTCCGTACAGTCCAGACAGAAAAAAATATAATCAATCCAATGATTAATGACTTTTGGGGTCCCCTGTACGCTGCCCAATGGTAACATTACAGTTCGACCAGCAGTATTTATCGCCATAGGTTCCATGAGATACGAACACATCATTTAGTCATTCAAGCATCATTTAATCACATCATTTAGTCATAGTCATTGGAGTCAAATGCTCTAAACGTTAATGGGTGAATATAACGGGGACGGGCGGTCTAGGAGAGAAGATGACTGTTTCTCAGGTTATTCCTGGATTTTAACGTACAAAATTGCTTAGTATATTTCTGAGACACGAGGAAATGGGGCTCGAAATCTTCTCTATTCTTTTCTTGAAAGTCTTCTCGTTTCTTATTGGCTTCGTGTCATACCTCCTCCTTCCTTAGAGAGTCCGACTAATAGCATTTAAGCGGCACAATATCGCTATAGCAACGCGGTAAATTTGCAGAATGATCTGCTAGTTTAGACCCAAGGTCATCCATACAGGCCTAGGGTTATTCGGGAGCAACATACTGTTCGCGAATAGCTTATACCAGCCTATACCTGAATAACCTGCCTTTAGGCAGTTCATACGAATCACATACACCGTATCTTCCACGAACGACGGCAGGTGTGTCACATGTGGGAAGTATACGCGTCGAATCCGACGAGCAGCCTATTCAAGATCGAGACGAGACGAGAGATGGAGTCCCCGGCCTTCACCGTCTGTCCCCGACCCGGAGTCTCGGACTCACACCTCGCGAGCATGGGCCTCCACATCGGGAACCTCGACTCCAAAAACGCGAAATACATCCAGAGAGATGCGAGGAAGACGGTGTACGACGTGTTCCGCGAAACCCGGGTGCGAATCCAAGACATTTGGCTCAATTCCGTGGCGAGAGGGAGAAGCGACGACAACAACGCTAACTGCAACGTCGTCTACGCCGTTTCTTACGATCGCCACGGGCGGGAGATTCTTCACACTCCTTGTATGTCGTGTCTTTCCCTCCTATTCCGAAGGCTAACGGCTTCGTATTGTTTGGGAACCCAGAATATAATACCTGTAGGATGTTATTTTTAATTTTTAATCTCGTCTTCGAGAACTTGGTCCTATAATTGCAGTCCTGAATCATAAAGGACTCTAGTGCAATCTATTTAATTTTTTTCCCCCTTTCAAGCATGCATTTTTTTAGGCGTTCCAACTTTCGAGAAACCATTAAGTTAAAAATGATTGAATGGAATAATGGAATTGTCTCTGGAGACGAGTCTCACCAAAAACATTTTAAAACCTATACTGTCCAAGATATATCATTTGCCAACCAGGATGAGATAAGTGTTAATCTCGCATAGAATTCTCCCGGTACGTTGGAATCGGGAAAGGATAAAGAATAATTTCGATTTCGATGATGTGGTCCGTGACTTCATCAAAAAGGAGTCGTGTTTCCATCCCGCACGTTCCCTCAAATGCTCACAAATACTTATTTTACGTTCCTCATTTTTTCGTCATACATTCTTGAGCTTACTTCGAAATTCACAGGTACTGTCCCATAAGCACGGAACTCCTGACTTGAACCGGCATCTCTGTTATACGAGGCGAAATCATTCATGAATCATGAGTTCCTTTTTGAGTTGCTCAGAAGTGGAACGGCTGAGGAAGGCCATCCTCACCGGCCTTTTTGCTCGGATGATTCTTCAAACTTCTTATGCCTAGGCTGATCGAGTTATTTTGAGTCCTCGCGACGAGGCCTCATGCCATCTTCATTTTCCTGTGGAGAATCAGTCGTTTTGCATGTCGATGCGTTCTGTAGCCATCTTTCACCGTGATGTTACTTCTTCAATATCGGTTATATCATTTCTCGGGTAAAGCGCATTTCCATCTGAATTTGTGGCCAAGGCCAAACTAAAACCCATCATATCCATCACAGAACAAACCAAAGGCAGAAAATGAATGATAAACGTCTCATTTCTAGGCGGGAGATGGGAGGAGACGTTGTTCTCATCGAGGATATTTTGCATGTTGGAGTTTTGCTGGTGCTATACCCTCTATCCAAACATCACCATGAGGATGGGTGCCGATTCCGGAGTGATTTCTCTGTCCTTCAACACGACTATCCTGATGAATAGATTGGAGTCTCTGGAGGAAGTGAACGTGTTCGTGGACGACCCGAGGTTGGCTGGGACTGATCTCAGGTTCCTCACGTTGGGGAAACGCATCACGCTGCACGGTGGCAGTTCGGTTTTCCTCCACGCCTCTTTGAGGGAAATGCATCTCCTGGACAAGACCAAAGAACCGTGCGACGATCGACCATCATATAGCCAAGTCAAGGTGGGCTGATAGATCGATGTCGCGGTGGCCTTCAGGTACCTTTTGATCGCTCGTCGTACGTTTCTCTGCAGTATACGGTCGCAATAGTCGACTGAGAAGTGGCTTTTCAAGTCACAGTTGATAACATTTTTCAAGGCCATTACGTCGTTTACGCTTTTGCGTTGTATGTATGCGTTTTGATAGGTTCTGAATATGTGAGAAAGAATGAGGAATGTCGTACTTTTATGTGCAGTGTGTATCTGCTTGTCTGGATGGGTTATTAATGGAGAGAGTGAAATGCGTGATCCCGGACATGATGTACGGCGGGAAAGCGACCGGCGAAGGGAAGCCCAAATGCAATTCCTCTGAGGAAGTGGGGGAATTCATGGGAAGAGTTGCTCGATTCCGCGCGGAAGCCGAAAGCGAACTTCGCAACTGCTCCTGCCCCCAGCCGTGTCTCCTCAGAGAATATCATCTCAGCCAAGTTCCTGGTTCCATTTCTCGCCTCACCTCGGATCCTCACCGAATTTTCCTTGACATCCAATTCCCCACCACCAAGGTATGCCTGTTTGGAAATCCTTCCTCTAGCGACTCGACGTGACTCGATCTCTATTCGCTGGCAGGTGGAGACGTTCAAGGAGCAGCCAGCGACGTCTTTGGTCGAGATCCTGTCGGAAATCGGGGGATGCGTCGGGGTCTGCCTCGGCCTATCCATTCTCACAGTATATGAGATCCTGGAAGTCTCATTCTTCTTTCTTTGTTCTCGGGTCAAAGGCTTCTAATTAGCGTCTCATATGAAAATGATACTGAATTCCTGGCATCCGCATCTAAGTGAGGTTATACTCCTCCATCACGATCGATCCTTCATAACACTGTAGGAACAATGATGCCCCAATTAAGAAAAAATGGAACACAATTTGGAGAAATTCTATGAGCTTGTAAAACTGAAATTCAAGGGATGTATATAGGTATCGAGGAAAAAAGTATTCCACCTTTGCTATGGGGGAATACCTTTCACATATGCTGTGCGTTTTCTTTGTAAATGACAGTAAAATAAAATATTAATCAAGATTCCGGCGCACTTCTATTAACTAACCACGAATGCAGGTATGACTCCACCCAATCATGTCTTATTGAAGACGACAAAGTCGAAGAGAAAGAAATTCGCAAATGTTATGGAAATATCAAGTCAAACTGAAAGTTCTTCCTTCTGCTTTCGCTCGCCTGCCAATAGCCTTCCTTGGAATCTTTGGAGCATCGGGCATGGAAGGAGGTTTGGGGACGGCAGCAAAACTTAGGCAGCCGTAACAGGCAAGACATCAGACAGAGAAATATCAGGCGTAGGACCAAGGTAGGACTTGGAACGAAGGCTACTTCTATAACATTGCCATAACATTGCCGTAACATTTCAATAACATAACTGATCTTTTTTTTAGGATTAAAGGGAGGAGTAGATGTGATAAAAACTAGTCATTTTGCAGCAATTACTAAATTCTCTTTGGCCTGAGTGCGGACGCTATAAATTGAGTCCTTTATATATTTCACTCCGCGCAACGTAAATTTTATTTAGTAACATGAGGTCCCTCAAAAACTTTGTACTGACTGCGCAAAATGTTGACTCTTTTGGGGGATTTTTAGCATAGAGTAGAGATTGTATCTACCAGTAGATTCGTCACTCCGAAGGATAGGGGAGGGTCGAAATATTACAAAGACATCTGGTGGCTTGCTATCAGCAACATTTTCATGTGGCGTGCTTCGTGGCAGCGGAATCGGGAAACGACTCTTTCGGGGATTCGCCCCAAAGGGATCCCTCAACGTAACACGCGTGTCTTGTTGAGTCCGCTGCTGGGCCCTGGAAGAGTTGTTGATGTGCGCCCTCTAGGTGGAAGATCGACATCGACATCTATTTTGCAACCCTGTCAATGAATGGGATTCGAGAGGAGTGTCGTCTCTAGTTACACTTTCTACTCTATGGTCTGTTATTGTGAATCGGCCGAATCTGCACTAAATAAAGTGCCGTGGAGGGTTCTAATTTTGAAACGTCATCTAGTCTATGACCATCCCCTGACCAAATGAGGAAGCCATGCAAAGTTTGGGTTGACTGTGAAAAGAGGTGTGGCCGAGCATAAAGGACAAACAGACAAACACACACACAAACACTCTAAAATGTAATAGCATAGATTCAATTTCTTGCTTGAGTCCGAGAGTCGACTATAGGCTGGGAGCAACTATAGCAGACACATCCAGACACAGGTCTCTGTAGCGTTATAACAGTCCTCTCCTACGCCATGACAATATCAATAGACAGCAATAATTGAAAGCATATCATTGGTGATGACACTCTCCCACAAGAAAAAAATATCAGAAAAAGTGTCGGGTTCAAACTGGGAATATTACTGCCGCAGCTACCACGACCATTCCTTTCCTCATTCAATCGAGTCAAGATTAGAAACTTCATAGCAGCTGTGTTGGCTCCTAAGGAGTCCATGGCTGGTTGGTCCTGCTGGAGCTCGCTACTTCGTCCCCTAGAATATGAGAGAACGGCTGCTTCGACGAAACAAATACAGCAAATTGTCCAGTGACCTCAGTACTTGAAGATGATGAGTCGCGGCAGAATTTCATGGGGTGTTCCTCTGACCGAGGCTTAGGAAAACTCTCATGCTCTCTTTCAACTTATCAATTTTTTTTCAGAGGGTACTGAACTTTTTTCGTTTTTGTTGATCTGGCGAGTGAGCGGTTGTTGAGATTTGCATCCGGAATTTGCATCGACTTGTCATAGCGACCATGTCATTAATCCAAGGATGGAGGTCACGGTGTACAGTTATTTGCTCGAACGAACTGTGCATTCTGAATATATTTAAAAAAATATATGCGTAGTAGAAGATGCAGATTGTTATATGAATGGTGTCAGCAACTGGCATATAATCTCGAGGCCTGCAGAAGTCAAACAGAAACTTACATCTCTCATAAGGCCTAGACGAGATCATTCATTGCCCCAGAAGTACAGGTAAGACCAAGTCACAGGCCAATTAAGCCAATGGTGGCCCTATCTTGAGTTTCTCCCACCATCTCGACTCAGATGTCTGCGGACAGACTGCCTCCGAAATTCAATGAACGTTGGACGCGATCTTCAGATTGAATGTCCATGTCTACGATGCCCCACATTCATTGGTCATCACTAACCATTCTGTCGATCTTTCCTCCTCCCATCAACTCAAACAAAAAATGTATCAAAATGGGAAGTGGAGGAATATCTAACGGCTGGTAAATAATGGAATGTAACCGCTTGAACACCCAATTCGGAATACCCGTGACAGCCAGGCTCTCGTGCCGCTATGTGAGCTTGATAGGTACGTGTGGACTCCTATCGTGAAAGTTTTCCTTATATCAGCAAGTTTCAGAGATAAACGAGATTTTCACTCTTACCTCAAGTGATGTAAGAACTGTTCGGCATGCGCTGCTTACGTTGGCATTCTATAGGATCTCACTGATTCCACCTAATTCGCGTGGAAAAAGTGATCCGATCCGTATTCGAAGTGATCCGATCCGCCATGTTTGTTCTCTCACTAGTCCTTTAGAGCCTGCTTCTTGAATTTCAGTGCTGGGAATAAACCCGAACGGGCGAAGGGAAAGTGAGGAAGGTGAGGTGAAGGGGGCGAGGGGAAAATCCATTGTTTGGATTTCCACCGCATCATTTATCAGTTTCCAGCATGAATTGTCCTCGTGGATTCTCCTCCAGCTCCTCAAGTGTCTCTCGAAATGATTTCACTGCTGTATAAATTAAACCTTGTAAGTGAGAAGTGTTCCCTGAAGTTGATATGAAAGCAGTGTTGGAAGAGAAAGAAATCAAAAGAAAGAAAAAGGAGAGAATGTAATTTAAAAAAAAGAATGCTGCCGTTCGCCGCGAAGAAATCTTCCCATCAAAATTTAAAACGAGTTGGCGAGATATTCCAAAGGAGAAAACGTCTTGCACGGCCGATGAGAAAAATTTCTGCATTATTCTGCGATGAGTAATGCACCGAGCTACTAGTTTCCAACACTTCCAAGGGACATATGTGTGATTTCTCCTGATAACAGCATTTGGTGCGCTGTTCGTATTGCCGCTTCACGGTGTTTGGAATTACCACACCTGCAAAGGTAAACCTGAAAGAAAATACTTTTTGGCCAACGTAGCTTTTGAAGTACATGGTATCTGCCAACGATTTCGCCTGGGATTCTCAAACTGCAACTCTACGAGAAACAGAAAGCGATTCAAAGTTCCGCTCGAGGAGCTATTCCTGGCACACAAAGGAAATTATCCCAAGGCATTCGGTACCACCTCACTGTCCTGATTATAAACAGAAGATTAAGGCCCAGGACATGAAAGCAAAAGCATTCGTCGAACCGACATAACTCCATTATAATACTCGACGACGGTGATAGAAGGATTCAGCTTACCGGATTCAGCCGGCGGAAAGCGGCAGTATAATTTCATATTTCAGTTGATAGGTGCAGTGCTGACATCTGAAAGGGCACTTATAGTTTCCTCCCCTTTATTTCCCCCTCCCCCAAAGTAGAGTTACAACATGGAGGCGATAAAAAAAAGCACACCGAGATGAAAATCTCACCAACAAAAAATGAGATGCGTTTTCTCCGCCTCCCGTGGGAGATGGAGCTTCAAATTTTCTAGAGTGAGTCTACGTTGCGAGGGTAAGAAGCATGCCCGATTCGTTCCTCCAGATTTTCTCAGAGAGGAATAAGAGGAGGATGATTTTTTTTTATAGGATGGAGTAGCAGAAGGGAATAGGCAGTTCCAAGCTTTTTTATGCTCAATGTTTCCACGACTTGACAGGATATAACGACATATTTCAAGAAGAAAAGAGTCGATCGTTAAGTGCGATGGCTCGAAAAAGCAAAACGAGATCGGCTGAGACGATCTGGATCTCACAGGCAGCCCTTTTCTTGCTCTTAATCAAACCTTTTTGTGGGGCAAAGGGTGCACGATGAGACCGTGTTTAAATTTAAAACGCGCTCGATCGTTCCTGTCCCTGCACGGCGACTCGAGATGCCAGTGGCCTGAGACGTCGTGGGTGGAATTATTCTTGATTCTACGTGTGGTTCCTGTGACACGAAGCATTCGAATAAATTAAGGAACAATTTCGGTGCAGACATGCATAGAAAATCTCCAAAAAAGAACTGCAAACTGTATTGGGATTCAGGATGAGAAAAATATATTAAAAAGCTATAGTTAAAAAGATAGCAATGAGTAATAAACTCCCCAGGTGCGATATTCCACGAAACTTCCACACGAGCAATGGTGACTGATATTTAAGGAGAGAAGCAGCGGAAATGGAATAAAAATTCGAATCGACTGCCACATTTTCCATCAGACCCGTATGTGACTCGCTACTTTCTCGCTCTGGAAGCGGTTTACTCGAAATTTGAACGATCGTTGAAAAGATATGAGGTCGTGACAAGATAGGCAATGAAAGCGATAGCATCTGCACGATGAGGGTCCTAGACGAGGCGTTCCATCATGGCTCATAGAAGTGGGAAACTTCTTGGGGCTTCGGCAATATGAAAAATCCTTTCTGTGGCATCCAGACCGTGATGTGATTTGATGCGTTTTGTATCCTTAAATGCTTTTAGATTTAGGTTTCAATGCCTACATCATGCATGCAGCTTCCTACCTGAAGTGGGGGAAGATTGGGTTTTTCCCTGATAACCTGAAACTGCTCGAACGAAACTCGTTCTTCTCAGACCTGCACTTTTTCTCTCTAATGACAGAAGGGATGATGATTTGTGCGAAAAGTCCTCTGTTTCTTTCCTTGCGAGTGCGTTTCCGTTTGCAGCCATGAAATAAAACAACTTTGTTGCTGTCATTTTTGTGTGGGATTCATGGAGCCGTGATCGTAAATCAATGCAACAGAGAAGCAAAAATCCGAAGAAGTAACACTTTTTTGGGGGTCGCAATAGGCGTGAGAGAAACTTGAAATCAACCGAGGGGACGAGGGCTAGGCTCCGAATGCCTGTGAGAATGTTCACCGGTGGTCACGACCCTTGATGAACTTGAAGGAGGATCACGGCGAAGGTGATAATTTGGTTCACGACCTGCAAGAACGAGAAACCGTACAGAAAGTAGCTTTTAGAGAGAGAGAAAGCATGCACAATTCACTTGCTGCGGGAGATAACACGGGAATCCAATTTACAGATACATTTGAATTAGGGTTACAAAGTAAACCACAGAATGAATCTTTTAAATTGTGCGGCTGTTCATATAATATTCCAGATTGTGGCCTAAAACATGATGGGGTCACTAGCAGCCTAGCAATTTAAAAAAAATAAGACAATTCTCCTCGTAAATGTTCGTTCTTACTCTTTTTCTTATGAGAGTTCTCACCTGGATGAATCAGAAGGATATGAATGCGTACTGCACTCCAAGAACTATCAATCGTTAGAGAATAAAAAAAGCTCAAATTTTGAAGCTATTGAAATATCGGTGGTTTACAGAAAGAGAAATTTTAGGTCGTCGGCTGTTATATATTTTTCGTCTTTCACCTCCGATCGGCAGTCCAGTTGAAAATCCCATGGCTGTCCGGATCACCGTCTCTTGCGCATGTCTACAGGCTGAGAACTGGCTATGTACTGAGAAAACGTATATTTTTTCTTCGAAACCTATTCGCATTTCGTCGAAAAGTGTCTTGGACTATGAGGAAATTATGAAACATAGAAGTCACAAAGGTGTTGAAGACGGGAAGGAATATTCATTTTGAAGGTGATTCTCGAGTTGCAATCGAGCTAACCCGCATCCGAAGGAAAAAAAAATAATGCCAAGAAATGCAGCGCTGCGTCTCCATTTCGCCTTCCCCAAGAGACAGGAACTCGTGAGTACGAGTTTCCCCGAGCCCAAACGGCGATATCCAGTCAGACCACGAGGCAAGGCCAGACGAAAAAAAAATCCTCCGTCTGCACCACACGTAGGAGGAACGAAAGCTCGTATTTCCCCTCTACTCCTTTTCCTTCTTTCCCTCTCATATCTTCTCTCGATCCCTCCAATTACAACCATCCTGTTCATTGATTGCATTGAGCTCGCAGAAGGGTTCTCTCTCTCTCTCTCTTTAGGGAAAGCACCCAGGGTGCTTTCCCTAAACGAGTTCTCAGCCCAATCACTTCCCTCAGCGTAACGATATGTCTTCGTGTTAAATTACCGCGTATTAGCAAATTATCAGTGTAATCTGAGGTGAATGGTCTCTGGGACCGATTTCCCCGATGGAATCTGACGGAATCCAATCGCCTTCCCACCTGATGAAAGGAATCTGTCTAATGCAGCAGCACATGCCCTTTCTTCCATTTTTCACCGTTTGATTGCTGCAAGCTTCCATGTTGAAAAGGGATGGGAGCGTTGAAATAGGTTCTAATCGCTCTCGAACCAACGCCCCCCCTCCTCTTCTATAATTACATGAAGGGCTTCTATCCGAGGAAAGAGGAAGTGTTCTGAGGAGGATTTCGTAGTTTACAAAGTTCGATTTACTGGAATACCCGTCGAGTCTAATTTTTCGGCCTTAGGTACAATAAATTGCCATGTACCTAAGGCCGAAAAGTACCTCTATAGATCCCTTTTTGGCATCCATCGCGACACTATTAACAATTGCGAATTGGACGTAAAAGCAATATATGGATATGAATGTCAGATGGGGAGGGTCAACCAAATTCTTTGGAAGGTGCGAGTAAACATCATCGCATGGAAGCCTGAAAATCACATCGAAAAGGCATTTCCATGATGTACTTACACTGGTTGTGAGGGGCTTCCCTATCACAAAATACCCATCGGCTGTCAATTTCAAACCTCTAAGCCTTGTCCGGGAGAGGTCGTCGAGGTGGACATACGGCATAAGTTTGGGTAAGAAGTTGCTGTACCTTCTGGGCTTTAAGAAATGTTATCTTCACGTCGCAAAAGTGGAGGGTGACATGATATCCGGTATCGGCACGTGAATATTTGTCCCATGCCTTGGACTTGAGCGCCTTCTTCAACGACGAACGAAGATTCTCCTCCTTTAAAAATTTGCAATCGCAGTGTAACAATGAGGGAGAGGAGAAAGGAAGTGTGGGTGTGTACAGTGCTTTGCCGTTCCCTTCTTACGTGACAGACCCGTTTGAATTGAGCATCGCTTATCTCACTCATCATTTCCCTTTATTTAATTTATTCAGAATCCGTTCTTCCGTCAACTTACGGATTATAAACTCACGTGTGCTTACTGTGCCTAACCTGTACTGTCGTCGACACTTAAAACGACCCTTCATTCTCCCATAACCCTTGGCAGCGTGAATAAGCGGACTCGAGCTTGAGAAACGGGAGATTTCGGTATCCTCAATAATGCATCAGGGAGTATACCAATGGAACTTGATTGTGGCTGCTTGCACTGCGTGGGAGAAGTCTCCCTTCGCTTGATATGAACAGAGGGCGACAGAAGGGGGACATTCCTCCTCGGGGTCTTCATATCCAAACATGAGGGGAAAATGAAAATCAGTCCATTCACTCTCCTCCGTCTCTTCCTATCTTTAAACCGTCCGTCTGCACTCGTGGATAGAAAAAGATTGCAGTGGAATAATACACCTATCATTGACTTTGAAGCCTGAAAGAAACCTTAAGAACGTTGAGAAGGGCGTTATCGTGTCTTTAAGTGACAATTGGATTGCCGTTTAAAACAGCTCCTACATACGTTAGTGTATTACTAATAAATATACGGACACCATCTCCGAGATAGTTCTTCGAATGGAGAGAAACCGTTTACAATTCCGACTGGGACGTTTCACATCGATATTTTATACCATAGATCAGTGGTAGGCAACTGGCGGCCCGCGGAAGCCTTCCCTCTGGCCCGCGAAGACCTGGGTATCAGACATGATATGGCAATAGACGTTCAGCTCCACGTTTGGCATGAGGCTTTCGATAATAATAAAAAAATTCATTTTAATGACACTTGGTAACTGCTGGCTCGCGAATGTTCAGCATTCTGCCATCCGGCCGGGCGAAATTTAGTTGCCGACACGACGGTATCTAGCATAGTAGGGAAGACGCTCATACTAGACCCGAATAAAGAACTGTTTTCCGAACGTCCTTTTAGGAAAACGTGGGCCTTTTGACACGCACCTTCACATCAGACTTCGTTCGTTCTGATAGGGAAGCAGAAAATGGGCATTCACCATTTTAATATTTCCTCTCGAGTGTCATGCATCAACTTAGTTAAACGAAAGCTGATCTCGTTCCATAAGGGGCCAAATGAGGTTGAGTTCATCTGAGTTTATCTCATTCTCTTAGATACCTATCATGAAATCGGATCGGGTTAAGGCCAGATTCATCTGAAGCCCGTCTGATCTTCAGAACTCGAGTTTCTTGAGCGGGAAGTCATTTCTGGATAGGTCCTACACTCGTTCTTTGTTGAGGCGAGAAACTGCATAGAGGAATCCTTGCATTCACACACTCGTTCCTCCACATTCCTCTTTTCTCTCCACCTCTCTCCTCACCGCTCTTCTCTGGACACGAATTCCTCTTAAGTGAATTTCATAGAAAAGTAAATCCTGAATGAAACAGCTTTTTTCAATGCGGAAAGGAAATTGAGGAAGAGTTTCCGCTTCACTGTATGGTTTCTTCCTCTTTTCTCCTCCTCTCTCTCCCTAATTAGTTCTACGAGTTGGTAATACAGACGGTCTGCTTGCCACTGCGAGAAAAGGATTTTTCTTCCATTCGAAGTGTCATGTACTCGTGGAACTTTTTGACCCCTTTCACCCCTTTCGCTCTCTCCACGGGGCACGTACCCATTGCCCTCATTTTGGGCCAAAGGACTACTTTCTCCGACCAGCCTCGCCTTGTTCTTCCCTTTAAATAGTGGAGGCTTTTCGTCCTCGTGAGAGCCCCGTAAAGAGCTGCCGCAAGTAGCACTGTAAATGGTCAACTTAGGCACTCCGTGTAGAGCCGTCTAGGGTGACACTCCTCATGGGATAGGAGGAATGACTTGGAGCTCCGAAGACCCCCTTCTAATTTTGGCGGTGTCTCTCCGTTGTCTATTACCTGACGAACGAGATTCAGGTTGGCAAGTTCGCAGGACATTTCGTCCCATCACGTCAGACTCTCTCCTCTCACATGCTCAACCCAATGGCATCCTTCGGAGGATATTTACAGTTCTTGTTGGTTGGCCGCTTTTGAAGTATTCAGTTGCCCCTTGTCCTTTCTACTTGCTGGGAGCAAAACCGACATTTTGTTTCCCCTCCAAGGTGCCACACATGCTAATCTTTTTTGCTGCTATGTTTGACTATAGTCCCCTGACCATTAGAACACCACTTCGTCTACTCATTCTGTACTCTCGCTAATGAATTCATTAATGCTGTTCATGAAGGGCCTTCATCTTCTATAGTTATTTAAATTTTCTTCGAAATAGCCTTCCCTATTCTACCTCTATTCCAATGAAATAATATACATAAAAAATATGAAAAAAAACTGGCACCGGGACCAGGATTGGTTATAATATAAAAATATATATATAAATGATCAATGTTTGTTGAGAGTTGACATTTAGGAGAAAAATATAGAAGGTACGAGGAGTGACAAAAGACTGAGTTATTTAAATAATTACTATAGGCGTGAACGGCTATTGCTCCTTGCAAATTATCTCCTTGTGAAGCCGTACGCTTATTCAAGCGGTGCTGCCATTGTTGGGAACATCTCGGAAAGTCTTCCTTTTGAATTCCTCTTAACAACTGGTCGCACGAGGCTGAATGTATTCCAAATAAAAACTTGACTCCTTCAAAGCGCTTTTCTGCCAGAGGAAGAGGGGAAAATTCGCATTGAACCAAATCTGGTGAACAGGAAGGATGTTCCGCAACAAAAATTCAAGAAATTGTGGCCTTCTCCAAAGGGTCGGTGCAGATGACAAATCGTCTTTCCTGTCCCACTGTCAAAGGTCTGGGGAACGAACTTGGCATGTAAAGATGGACGGTCAAGATGAAACGAACATCTTGACATGTTATTATGTCCGCCAACAGTCTAACGGTCAGCTCGAATAGAGTCGCGAACCTTTTCAATGTGTGTTAGGGTCGAACATTTTTCGAGCGACCACTTCTTCGATGGTTTCTTTCCAATTTAGGCCTCCTAAAACACGCAAATTCTAGCTCTAGACACCACTTTATCCACATGCACATGTTTTGATATTCCATTAGTCTCTGTAGCTGGTTTTCCAAACTTGACGCAAAATTTAATTTGCGATTTAAAGTGACTGATTTTTTTTCGTGAAAAAGCATAAAAATTGTCACACCACACTTTAACCCTTTAGTGCATGACGTAGCAGGTATGCTAC
>CAJPEV010001152.1:0-75743 GCA_905338385.1 Darwinula stevensoni
GAGTTAACTTTCATATCCACTCTGCAAGCGCACTAATAGGTGAAACCAACGAAACTCGAACGCTTCAGGAGTGTGCAACTTGACTCGAACGCTTAGGCTAAAGGTATCAGCTACTTGTGGGACTTGGTCTCTAGTGACTGAACTCATCTCCCAGTAGTTTTATGAAATAAGCCGTAATGCCAATTCCTATTAGATTTATATCGTGAGAGTATGAGCATGCTATCTGGGCGCTCTCAGATATTCAATATGAAGCAATTGCGTTTCAGTCGTAGGGTACCTCCATGGAAATTGTTTTGTTTTTATTTTTTATTTTTATTATAGAACTTGGGGTTCAAGCACAATTTGGTGTAGGACAGGGGTGTCAAACTGGCGGCCTGCGGGCCGGATCCAACCCGTTAGTTCATTTTTTCCGGCCCGCGAAGTCCGTTTCACTAGTTGGTTTTGAATAAGCGCTGAGGTTTAAACCAGTTCGCATTAATAATTTAGTTTTAAGATTTTTTAATGTGGCCCCCAACCACCTCTGAAGGGTTCCATCCGGCCCCCAGCTTATTCGAGTTTGACACCCATGGTGTAGTACTGACAGGTATATTTCAACCTTCCTTGGGAATTCCAATTTTAGCTTTACCACTTTGAGGAAAGTCTGATGTCTGTCCACAAACCCAAGATGCAAGACCATTTCTCCGAAAATGTAAATTCCGGGTAGTGGAGCTGGTAGGGTGTCTATCTGGCTTCACCCCCCCCCCCCCCCCCCCCCCTGCCGATTTCCTGCCTACGCTACTGCACTTGAAGTCGTTGGACTTTTCTGTCATACCTTGCAGACTCAGGACTTGCAAACCAAAGGAAATTTTGAATGAAATATGTGAAAAGTCTCTGGACATTGATACTCATTTATTCATCTGCCATTAATTTGGAATGAAAACCATCTGCTAAAGACGACCAGCTCAAAGTATGAATTTAAATGGAAGAGAGATTTGACGTGGTCTTGCTGACCAGGAAGGACAGCTGCTCGAGGGTTTCTTCCACTCCCCTACCAGCAAGACTAACTGTCCATTCTCAATGACTAACTTCTTTTTCAATAAATGCTGATAGAATGGCTCCATTGTGAGCGGAGATATTAAGGTCATTGGTCTTTTCTTTGCCATACCCTCTAAATTCAAAGATCATGGTTCAAGGTCTGAGTCAAGCCCATGGAGCGACATCCTTTCCTGAGCACGGGAAAGGAGAACTTCACAACCCGAAAATTATGGAACGCGTAGTTAATCCAAATATGCAGTAAAGGTCGTTTTGCACTTTGCGTGTCATGCGTCCTTTGCGTCAATGCTTGGGCAAGTAGGCAAACGCACGCGTGTCCCCTAACTTCACAAAACGCAAGGCTTGTGGTTTCAATGGGGCTCTTCACAAATCCACATGCTAGCCCTGTGCTTTGCGAAACTCCTTAAGTGGTCACGCGTATGGACACGTGTGTGCACGCTTACGTCGACCTACCTGCCTAACCATTAACGCAAAGTACGGATGACACGCAAAGTGTGAAATGCCCTTAACCCTCTCCCGGCCAAAGCGCTCGAAAGCGTTCGTGACAAATTTGTCGCTCCCGGCCAAGCCGGTCGTAGGCATTCTTTTTTTTCGAAGGACTCCTAGTTTCACTTGTTGGACTATTGAGTTAGTTTTTGATGCTTCGACAGTTTATCAAGATTACATCTTGTAAAATAAGAAGGTAATATGGCTTTGGAATAGGGCCGGGAGAGGGTTAAGGGGGCCGGGGATGGGGAGGATAAGTCAATCTGGAACACTGTCGACGCACCCTAGGGCGCGCGCGCTCTTGATAAGATGGCTCCCTCCGCAGCTGGAGAGGGAATCGCGTGAGGATGCCGTAATTAAATGTTGGCCTAAGCCATGCTTTTTGCGAGCGATGTGGGACTGCATATTTTGTCATCCCAGTGAACTTCTCGCACCTCAGTTGCGCAATTTAATCTTGGACCTATGCCTACGAAACAAGTTTATTAATTCGCATATTTCCAGTCAGAAGAGTCACGGATACTATTCTTTTTATTAGAGGGTTCATACCGGACTTCATCAAATCCACGCAGGTTTCATGCCTATGATTTGTTGGAGCAGGCGATGAGCTCGGCTTCTGCCTCAGGAGACCAAGGTTCCTAACTTATCAAGTCATGTGATTATTTCTGAGTGCTAGTCCCATCGCATTTTGATAAGGAGACCCCTGAGCACATGCAGTGTATTCATGATGAGTTCACACACCCATATATGCAAATCGTTGTTCTTTATGTGACACAAATAGAGCTAACGTTTCCTTCAGTCTCATCAACAACATGAATGGGTATTTAGTGGATTATCCTGGAATCTAAGCTCTTGACGTCCACACGAGTGTATTAAACAAGCAAGTCTGATGTTACATAAAGAGATGGACTGTAATATGCTCATACTAATGACAATGGGCGACATGCACAGGATTCGTTTAACTTGAAACTGATTCATTTTCATGATGGGCATCTATGGGAATAAGTTTATCTGTTAAACTGATTTCCATAGGGGACCATTGTGAGATCAGATTAGTTTAGCTTAAATGGATTCGGTGCATATCACCCAATATTTGTGCACAGTCTTACAGGGTGGCTCAAAAAAACCACGCTATTGACTTCAACATGCTGCAAATCAGACTGCAGTGCCTTGATTGGAGTAAGCTTTTAGGCACACATGAAGCAACTCTTTTGCAGCAGGTATACAATTATATGTTATAATATCAGGAGTATAATTTATAATTTTATATCTCCTGGAATAGAGTTGCTTCATGTGTGCCTAAAGGATTACTTGAATGAAGGCTTTGCAGCCCAATTTGCAGCATGATGAAGTCAATAGCTTAGTTTTTTTGAGCCACCCTGTAGATTGTGCGAATCACTTGCATTGACTTTTGCTGTGTTTCATTGGTGCTTTACTCTCTATAGGTCATGTCTCTTTGAGAGAATAGTGTCATCAATATGCAGAGACAGCATCACCTTGTGCAATGGTCACTTTCAGGTGATAATCTGGAAGCCATGAAGTCTATAGGTTAACTATCACTACCATGAATCAGAATGGCAGGGGAAGACATGAATGATTTATCAGTTGATTCAAATTTCTTCAAAGATGTTGTGTATTACACCACAGGGACAGTGTCACCAAAGGTAAGTATTTTCTGGTACTTCACCTATCCATTTTGTAGTAATCTTAGCCTAGGCTTTTGAGAGCTGGAATTTATACTGCTACTATCTTGCTATTCCTTTTACACGTTAAGCCTGCCATAATTCTTTTGCATCTTATAAGCCTAGACCTAGTCCTATTGATTGATGCTGCTGGTGTAAGTTTGCCTATACAGCAGGGATGTGCAACCCATGGCCCGCAAGCTGCATGTGGCCCATGGACCTGCTTCTTGTGGCCCGGTAATGCATAATAGGATAACAGATATGTTTCTTTGTGGCCAAAGGCCCATCATAAATTTGATCATCAATTAGTAACAAGAAATAGACAGACCTTTCACTTCCTTCTAATTTTTCCTCATGCGGGCAGTGCTACATATGTTCAGGGGAAGAAGGTTCTCAATGCCAAAGGCTATTTTTGGATGTTGGAATTTCCTAGGGGATGGGAGGAGGTAAGGATCATTGGCCAATTAGCATGACCTTATGCCCTGAGGACAAAAGAGGACAAAAGACTTCTTTTGCGATCTGAGGCCAGCGTCAAGAGTCACACATTTCCATGTGGCCCACTGCCAATAAAGGTTGCACACCCTGGCCTATATGCTAGGGCATATTGCAGAGAATTCAGAATGATTGTACTTTGTTTTTAAAATATAAACTCTGCACCTGTTTGAAATTATTTCATACTCTTTTGAATCTAGTCAGTGAGGTTTTCAACAGAAGTTTACATTACTCTTACTCTTTCGTCAGTAACACTTTGAGCTCTGAAGCTGTCATATGGCATCCTACACTTGTAGCATTCAAATTGCCAGAGTTCAAAGTGTTTAAGTCATCTCCCTATAACATGGGGGTTGGCAAAAGTAAGACCCACTCATTTATCGGGTGAGTATGTTTAAATTTTGTCATAGGAATGTGCAAAACTAGGGAACATTGAATAAATTAATCATTTATGACAAGTTATTTGTTTCTAAGAAGTTCTTTCATTATCATTTTACCACTTTTTCATTTCTTCACATGGGATCTTATGCCATGCAGGCATTTTCTTCCCAAATTTAATCATTGCAACCAATTGGATGGCTAATTAGGGTAAAACCATCAAGTTCAGACACCATAAAATAAATTGTTATCAAACATAGCATTTGCAAGGTCTCCTTCAGAAACAGCTCTTCCAAGCTGCAAGGAACTGTTTCTGAGGGAGAGTTCACCAATGCCTGGTTTTGTAATGATGTACAGGATAGTGTCTAAACCTAGGTACCATCTGAACTCAGATGGTTTTGCCCTACAGCTGATTTTGTTAAGAAAAAAATGTTGATTTAGAGATTGATTTATATATTGGGTGATATTATGAATGTATTATATGAAACGAATCAAAGAAATGTGGAGATAATTCAGTACTGAAAGGGTTAAATGAACTTATGTCAACTTGCTCACTACATTTATAGGCAATATGACAAGTCTCATCAATTAATATTAAGTAATGGTCTTTTGGTTTGTAGGAAATGCAGTTTCATAGCCTTCCTGTAAAGAAAATAAGTTACAATACAAAGGGAGTGAGGTGGGATGTGGGAACTCATTAGTAAATGGATTGGTGTGATCATCATCCATCATTGGGCTGATTTTGTCAAGGCAAGGATTCATGTGGTTGGTTGAGATAATGTAAAGGCTGGGGAGTGAGAGATGTATATTTAAGTGCATTGGTGAAGGTCTGTTGGAGCCCCCGGGAAGTAACAGAGAGAGGGAAAGCTGGGAATGTGTCACATGTAGGTTGAACTTGTGTATGTATGGATGGTAACTGCTATGGTTGTGACTGCATTGCCTAAGGTTTGCCTAGGTGTTGGACCTGACACAAGCAAAATCATGCCCAATGCCTAGGACTTGATTCAAAGCCAGAAGTAAGAAATTTATTAAAATTAGATTAATCAACCGATTAATCTATTAAATGACTTGCAATAAACGTATTACATTTTAAAATCGATCAACAGTCCTAGTTTTTTTTTGTTAAGACTAGGGATGTTACTGATGTGGAATTTTTTATAGATATTCATCTAAAGGGGTCCAATATAACTGATACTAATAAACCGATTATTATGTTGAATGTCTCACAGAGGCCAGTGTTATCCTATGGGACTGGAAAGCATACTGATCTTGTTTATTGTAGGTTAACCTGCATAGCTTTTGGAAAATGAAGGGAAGTGGAATAAGGTGAGCCATGAGGTTTAATTTTCAAAATTGGAAGTCAGATCAAGCACAATCAAGTAGAGGAAGTGTTTGAAGAGACTATTGCTGACCGAAGGTTAGCACAGCATTTCCTCTTGTGCGTAAACCAGCATCCTAAGGAGGTATCTGTTGGGGAGGGTTACAATTTATTCACACACTCTCAGGCTATGTAAAAACAAAAGAATGAGGCCTGAATGGTGAACCCTCCTTTAGGGAACTGTCCTTCAACCCTTTCACTGCCGAGTTTTCATAGTGGAATCGCTTCTACGGTGCTGAGTATATTCTTGAGTTGTCATCCCATAGTTCTAAATGAGAGAGCCACAGTCCCTTGTCAAATCACCAGGACAAGTATGCTTGTCAGTTGCTGCAAAAGAGTTAAGGAACCATAGACTCCTATTGCAGGAAAAGAGCTCTTTAGTTTAACTCTATTGCTGTGGCGCTTGAGTATACTCAAGTGCAGAGTGCCATGCCATGAGTGATTCCCATTGTCTGTGGAGTTGTTGTTGTGCTTCTTTATTATTGATAAACATGTTGCACCTGAGAATGTAATTGTATATTATACAGGAATCTTCCAAATCCCTTTAGCAGCATGGTGTTTAATACCTACGGTGTATGTTTCATATGCACTATTTTACCAGCCAGTACTGGCATTATGGAATTTCTTTCATAAAAATTAATTATAAATCCTTTTATTCCTTTATTGAATTGGCCTTTCTCTTTTCATACATATATTTCCATTTGTGGAGATCAAGTGGAAAACTCTCAAGGTCTCTGCATTCAGGGCTATTGGACACTTGAATGTATATTCATGTATCCCTCACTGTAATTGTTGTAATACGTGGGAAAAAATCTCACATAGCAGTGGCAGCCAGCCACTAAAAATCTCAGCAGTGTAAGGGCTAAAGGCCTCTTCGTCTCACTTAGCACTTTGACAGCCAAGGCTGCCACTTGGCATTGTTTTTGACATGTTGGTGTG
This sequence comes from Darwinula stevensoni, assembly GCA_905338385.1. Classification (NCBI taxonomy): domain Eukaryota; kingdom Metazoa; phylum Arthropoda; class Ostracoda; order Podocopida; family Darwinulidae; genus Darwinula; species Darwinula stevensoni. The sequence goes on from CAJPEV010001152.1 coordinate 6,382, forward strand.
TCACTTGGTGGTCAACATGTTAAATGAAGTTTCAGCATTCAGGCATAGTCAGTGCAATGAAAACATACACACCCAAACTCCAGAATTATACTGATATAGGATATTGTGGATTGTCCAAGGAAAGAAGATGCTCAGTCAGCAACAAAGGGGAGTGTTTACTGATTGACTATGAAGACATGAGAAAGGTGAGCAGTGACCATAGAAGCAGGAAGTAGGATGCTTGTGGGTCTTGGGTGGTGGCCATCCTGAGGAGACTGAGATAGATTATTGCAGGGTGCATTTTGCTTGCTTTGCCTAATTTAGCTTTAGAGCTGGATCATCTTGAAATTTCCTGTTGGACCATCACGTATACACATTCCTGGTGCTGGACTCATTCATGCTCAGTGAGCAGAGGTAGCTATCACACTTAATTGCTTGCAGTGTGTCTCTCCCAAGGATTTCTATTTCTTTAAGTATCCCCTCCTGCTCACCACCGGGCCAGCTTTGCCCTTGGATTCTTGGTTTTTTCTTGCAGAGCATCCCCTGTGCCTACCCTCTATTCTTGTTGGTTCAAGTACTACTAAAAACCAACATTTGAAGGGGAACCTTGGATATCAGTTTATTGGTGGACTAGTGGTATCAGTTTTGTGATAAAGCCAATATGAACAATTATTGGTAACATCTCTAGTTGAGATTATGACTGCATCGTTGTATCATCACCCTTGGAAATGTAAAATGGAGTCAGAATTTCCAATTGGCTACAAATAGTATCATTAAGTTTGATTGTGACATTGACTTGATTGTGTAAATTGACATTTAGATATTTTATCAGCAATTGTTCTTTTTTTGCTGTAGGTTCTTTCCCTGCTGTCAGATGGTGGAGCAAGGAAGTATAACTACCTGTGTGAGTTGATCACCCATTGCATAGCAGGATCTGATGCTGCTCAGAGCAGTGAAATTGAAGAGGCCAGAGAAATATACGAAAAGCCAGTTGTTTCAGCCAGATGGATAATCCTCTCTGCAAAATGCAAAAAGCTCTTACAGTATCCTTTTGAATCCAAAAGTGCTGCTGTGGCTACTCTTTCCCCCCCTACAGTACAGAAAGCCAGTTTTCCCCAGGCACCAAACTAGAGCGCACCTGTGCTCGGGTTTCCCGGATGAAGTTTCCTTTGAGAAATTGCTGTTTCTTGGAGTACCCGACAAGATCTTCCAAGAAGAACTCTTTCCCCCCCCCCCCCCCCCCCCCTGTGTAAGGGTGGGAGTTTGTTCTTATTTTGCAGGGATCACTATGATAAAACTTTTTACCAAATTTTAGATATTTGGTGTATTCCAAAAGTGGTTTTCCTAATGGCACAGCTTCTTCATTTTTGGAGTTGCATTATGATGCTGAGTACTTATCTGAGCTGTTTCTTTGTGAAGGAGCTATACTGCAATAATCACTACTTATTGAATGGACCACATGAAGAACAGAATGACTTGCATGAAACATTGACATTTTTAGAATGCTATAATTTGCATTCCTACATCCAGAATTGTACAAAAATGCCTAATAAGGACAATGCTAGTAGTCAAGGGAATGGAAGCCCACTCATGTTTGATGCTAGAAACTTTATTGCTCTCTTTTTTGTCTGTTGTTATGGGTGGATCCACATGATGAAAATGCTCTGTAATATCATCCTAGTTTGGGTTTATGGGACATATTCATCTCTCATAGTGAGAACTGTGGTGCATGAAGTCCCTTTTTGATACATTTTCCCACTGATACCTGTATTCATACTCACACTTTACCTCCACTTCCTGTACTTTTCAAGATCTCTACAATAGGTGATTTCATAATATTGGTTTCAGTGGCAAATTTCATTTTCAATCATTGTGTCACTTGCAGTTGGATTAGGAAGTAGATGTCTTGTTGAGTAATATTATATTGTATTTTTCAAGGACCAGAACAATCGGGACAAAGTCAGATCACAGTCTTCTCATCTTTCCTCCATCAATCTCCAAGATATGACTAATGTGATGTCTTTATTGCATACTAATGGTGAAAAGTAAGCTATATGTGACATGTGGTTGCATTTATTGAATTTTGGCTGGGAGGGGCTCAATGAAACCAGAATGTGATTGTAGTCATGGGTTATGAAATCCAGACATTCTTAAGGGCCATGGACAGCCTGATCATGTTTCTCATTTCTATGCATCTAGACCTGTTTCCAAAGTGTGACCTTTCAAATACCTGTACCTCAAATTCCTTGAATCCCTATATAGGAAGTTATTTACCTTAGGTCCTTTGGTGCAAAACAGTTAGAATCAAGTGGGATCATGTCTCTAAAATCAGGTAGCATGGCCAAGTAGGTGTAAGGTCTACAAAGGGAGTTGAAAATCAATTAAGCTTCAAAAGTATACTGTCATTCTATACTATTTCATAATTGAATGTCATTCATGGCATGATAATTGCTAGGATCAGAGTCTGTGGGACTCATGAGATTACAGTGTTGGAGTTCTTTCTGTCTGTGCAAGTCAAGGACTTACTAGTGTTCACTCAATCCTTGAGTAGCATATCAATGGTGACAAAGCCAAGTATCTCCATATTCATAGGTTTTTGAGATTCCAATACCAATAAAATACACAACAGTGACAGGACCTGCTGCTAAAACAAATCAAAAGTGAATGTACCTCTTTATTTAATTACCTTTTCTCATATCTGCTGAGCTCTGACAGTATAATCAAAACATTCAAGTTTTTGTGATTTTTTTGTTTCTCCTCTAATGTGGTGCATTTAGAGGCATGTGTATTAGCATCTTCATGATGTTCACACTCCTTGAAGAGCAATTTTTTCTCAGACCTTACTTTTTTTGTCATATGCAAGCAATCTAGAGAAACTTATCCCCATGCCATCAGGATCACAATGCAATGAGGGTATACCATTTATATCATGTGAGGACAACATGAATTCATTATAGCAATATTGTCTTCTGTACCATTTCTTCAACAGCAGGAGGTTGTCTTCAAGCATTAGCACTTTTGACAGCCATCAGCCTTGGAAATTCTGTTTTACTCAAGAAATTTGCATGTTTTATATCATTTACTATCCTAGTTATTTGACATGATCATCATGAGGATGGAGTTTTTCAAGCTCTTAAAGGTCATGGAAGTCATAAATTATCTATTGCATTGTTTTCTTATTTTCTTGATGAAATTATTTCTTCAATAATGATTTACTTTGTTCTTCCTAGTTTTTTGAGCAGAGATACTGTAGGTGCACAATTGAGAGATTGAAAAAGCTTAAGGAGGGGAGAGGATAACATCAGTATTCATTTCCTAACCAATAATGATATCTACATGGATTTGTGTGAATTCACACTATCACTTGAAGAATTATGATCAGTGTGCTGCAAATCATGTTTCAGACAAGCAAGGGACAGTTTGAGTTTGCTAGCTGAATTCTATATGTGTTAGCCTGCAAATTTTATGCCCTACAGTCAAGTTTCTATGCTTTTAGGGTGGGAGTGTAGCTCATGTAGAAGGGTTTTAGGCATCTAATACATTCATGGTTAGGCCTAAAGATATAAAGATGTTGGCCCAAATGCTGAAACCTCCTTTAGTTAATGGTCCTTTAAGAATACATGGATTCCTATGGTGGGAAAAGAGCTCTTTAAGTTAAAGGCCCCTTTGTCTTCCTTAAGTGAGGTTTGTGCAACAAGCCTTAGTGTTATTTGAACTTGTAGGTTACCAGCAACGACTAGCAATTGTTCCACATGGTTCATTGGAAGGGCTTTCCTTAATTTAATCAATCAGAACCCAACCATTTCTCATGGGAGAGGAGGACCTCTTCTCCAAAGTTACTGCTTATATAGAGGGAGTAGAGGAGTCAGATAAGCAGGCACTTTGGGCTCATGTAACCTTCCATGGAGGAAAATGCCTCAAAGCTTATTCCTCCAAGTGCACCCATCTCATCCTCGCCAAACCAGAAGGGGTAAGCTGTTTGAGGCTTGTCAATGTACTTATCTTGGTATGGAACCTGGATGCTTTGCTAATTATTAAATAAGAATTCAAATCCACTACACAACACTTTTGAATATGAATTATATCACTGTGGCAAATGAAAGTTGAAACTTCTTAAAAGTTGAAAGGGAAATGCAAGAACAAAGGCAATGTCAGCCATTCAAAAAGAAGTCATATTCACCACTTCTAGTGAAACTAGGTGCTTGATCCAAATTCTGTCTATTGAGTAAAATGGCTTAGATTAATAGAGTTGAATCATTTTATCAATTACCAGGCACACCAAGAATGAGTGCTGATAAATCAGTTTGACTCCCAAGATTCTCTTCCTAGAACTTTTGATAAACATGACCTCTGATAATGATCTTTGTTCCTCTCTTTGTAGGAAGCATATGAAGCAGCAATGAAAAGTGAGATGGTCACAGTTGTGACTCCTGACTGGGTAATTGTAAGTTGCCAGGAAAAGAAGCTTTCTGACTCTGCTATTTACCACCCCAAGCTTCTTGTATTTCCAAAGGAGCCTAGTCCTGAACCTGCAAAGCAAGAGTCTCTGTTATCTACAGCAAGCATATTAGGTTTTGAAGCAGAGGAGAAACCCAAGTATGAAACACCTACTCAATGTAGTAAGTCCATAGAGGAGAAAAAATTGGAAGAATTGCGACAAAGAATGCCCTGGAACCTTCCCAGTACTCCACCTCAGCGACCTTCCATGGAGATTTCAGGGACTCCTCGAATGCCAACACCTCAACAGATTCCAAAGCCTGAGCAGCCACGTCCTATGAGGCCACAGCAAATGATCATACATCAACAACCCACCCTCCAAGGTCTTCAACTGCAGCATCATCCTCAACAGCAACAATCACAACATCAACAACAATTAGTCCCACAACAGCAACAGCAGCATTCAATGGCACAGCAGCAGATTCGTCCTCAATCACAACAAGTGGAAGCTGCCATCCAACAGCTCCCTACTCCACAGAGTCGTGCTCATGCAAGACAGATTCAACAGACACAGTCCAACATACCTCCACACCTTAGGAGTCAGATTCCTGGTAATTTCCTGACTGTGGACAACTATTTCCCAATTGCATGAGCTTGCTCTACATATTGAAACTGATATGTCTATTGAATTTTCCATAGGTGCAGGGCATTTGCCTCAACAGAGATGGTCCTCACAAGTGGCTCAACAGACACAACAGTTGCACCCTCAACAGCGGTACATGCAGCAGCGTATACAGCAGCAGCAAAGACCACAAGGACCTCCACTTGTGCAAGGGCAAACACAACAGTGGATCGTCCAGGAATCAGGAATGAAGCACATGCAACAGCCAGTATGTTAACTGTACAAATTCTAATGTTCATCAATTATTTAGAAAGACAATGTGTTGGCCTCTGTTGCCATTGATCATTTTTACTGGTGCAATTGTTTAATCATTGCATTGGAATCAACTGGTATTGAAAAATCACATATATTGAGCAGATGTAATGGCTCCCTGCTGGGCACCTGAAATTTGTCAGTGAAATGGAAAGACTGTGTACCCTTTGCTAACTGCAGTAATCTTTGAACACTCATGGTCCTACACTTGAAGCCCATAAGACCTATGCATTGGTTTATCTGATTTGTAATGAGTCAACTATTCATGTTGCCCAAAATGACAATTGTCCTTGTTCCATTTTGTCCTGTCCTACATTTGGTAGCATTATTTTTGAGTCACCATTTAAGTTGAGTAATATAATCAGCATTTTTTAAACAGGGACTTGGAGTGCAAGGGGCTCAACAACATGCAGCCACTGTAGTTGGTGAATCTAATATGACCCAACCACAAATGCAGCAACAACCTCCAAGAATGCAGTGGCAGCAGCAACAGCAGCCAGTGCTTCATGCAAGACAGCAGTTGGTTCATCCTCGTGGTCATTGGCCTCAGCAACGACAAATGAACCCTCAAGCTATGCAGCAACCTCGGCAGATGATTGCTATGCAAAACTCAACGCAACAGCAGCAACCTCAACAGATTGTCATTAGCAAGGCCCAACTCCAGCAAATGGATCCCCAACAGAGAGCTTTGATCCTCCAACAGTTGCATAGACAGCAGCAGCAACAACTTCTCCAGAAACAGATGCAGCAGCAGGTCCTACAACAGCAGCAGCAGCAACAACAACAACAGCAGCAGCAGCAAGGCATCATGGTATCACAACAGCCTCAGATGGTGATGCAACAGACTCAGCAAAGAATGATGGTCCCTGTTCCTCAAACCATTCCACAACAGCAAGTGCGCCAAGTACACCTTGGGTGGCAGCAGCAGCAGCAGCAACAGCAACAGCAACAGCAACAGCAACAGCAACAGCAGCAGCAGCAGCAGCAGCAACAACAACAACATCAGCAGCAGCAACAACATCAGCAGCAGCAGCAACAACATCAGCAGCAGCAGCAACAACATCAACAACAACAACAGCAGCAGCAGCAACAACAACAACAGCAACAACAACAACAACAACAAGCAGCACAGGCCAAGGATGCTGAAGCTGTAGCTCACATCCGTTCAAACTTGGAAGCACCTCAACAAGTGTGGGCACCTCCACAGGTTCCATCCAAATTGGGGATGATGCGGCCTCAGTATGTGCCTCGACAACAAACCATGTCTCAGGAGGCTTCCACACCAGTATCAGGAGTCACTCACTTTGGACCTGGGCCTGGGCCTGGGCTCAGTCCAGGACAGCAACAGAATCCAATACCAACTCCTATGTGTGATGGACAACCTCAGCCTCAAGGTCATTCAGTTCCAAGTGGCATTCTAGGACCTTCCCAACATGTAGCTGTTCAGCCAACTATGGTAAGTGCTTCAGACCATCTGAACAAGTATGCAATATTCTTCATTGTCAATCATGGATAGCATGCTTGGATTAGAGTTAAAGTTGTCCTATGGGCCATTCCAATTGACCAGATGGATGATGCATGATCATCTGAGAAAATCAAGTTTTCAGAAAAAAATAGCCCCCAGAGGAAAGAAGAAACAGCAGAGATCCCATTGGCTCATGCAGTATTTAACTAGGGATATACCAAATATTAGCTTTAGAATTTATCTTCTGAAATTTAGGATTCAAAATTCTATGTCAAACACAAGATTCAATGGCCAGGGGGAGAAAAGTTATTTTTATTACTATAAAGAAAATCCCTATTCAGATATTTTCCTTCATTGCCTTCGCAAGTTTGCTGAGCTATACCAGGTGTCCTAAAAAGATATAACATTTTGAAAGAACTTTATTTCAGAAATGGCTTTTGGCCACTGAACATATGGCACATTGTATCTTATGGTGCTACCAGGTTGGTGGGTGCCATATGGAGAATTCACACTTCTCTTAGGGTTAATACCCATTTCAATGCATGTTTGTATGAACTAAATTTTGTTTACAATATATTTTAAAAGTTTTTTTTTTCAAGTAACATCTTTTTTTCACACCTGGTTAGTATTTTGCATTCTCATCAGTATGAAAGGAAGTAGGAAGAATTAAAGTATTGAGGCCAAAAAATTATTTTAGTGAAATCACGTTTATTAGTCTTACTCTTGTATTGTCTCTTCTTACAATGCCAAAAAAAACAAACCCTTTCCTTGAATACTTTTATAATTATTGTGAAATAAGGTACATTAATCACAGCACTAGTGTATTACTTATTTCCATCAAAATGGCTCAAATTTGATAGCCACCATACTCTTGAATCCTCTTGAGACCCTGGAGATCAAATGCACCCAGAAACCAGAACTGTAATAGTTCAGATCTCATTAACTATTGGGAGCACAGATCTGAGATTTTAGATTTTGACATTCCATCTCAGGCCTGTCAGCTGGTTGAGCATCATAATCTTCATAATCTGGTCAATTGGTGTGGATTGACCCCCTATCCTAATATTTGTTGAGAAGTGACTGAGTTTCCTGATCTTTCAATTTTCCATTCTTTTTTTGAGCAGTAATGAAGTAGTTGTAATTTTGCATTCTAAGGCTTCAGACTTGACATAATTTTCTTGATGAATAGCACTTCATTTATGGACCACTGGTGGTTAGTGGGAGAATTTTGGGTTTCATACCCTACCTTGTAAAAAAATTTATAGAAATTTTGCAAGTTTTTGAATTGAATTGAAATATTTTTGCTATTCCAAATTTTCCACAGGAGTCATCTCATGTCAAATGATCCTAAAAAATTCCAGGAAGTTGGCAGCAACTGACAAAAGTAGGAAGGACTTCTCTACAGGGAGGGAATTAAAAAGGATTCACCAGTATGGGTGAAAGAAGTTCATGTCTCCAGATTTCTTTTACCAAATTATTCTACTCTGCACAATCACTGGCACATGCAGGAGGAAGTTGCTCAGTTGAATAAAAAGCAATGCACTGTCCATGCGAGTTGCTCACATCACATTTCTTCTAGGCATACCTTCTTTCTTTATTCCTCCTTTTAATGCTTCCCTGTATGCACCATTTGTTTGTGGGTCATTCTATGTTGAGTCGTCCAAAGGCAGTTGCACCACTGATATTAACACTTTCACTACCAGGGGCTTTGTCCTTCCATTGGCATCTGGTTCAAAGAAATTCAGGAAATTGCTTTATATTGATGCAAGCGAAGCAGTTTTCTATTTACAACAACTTATTTACTCCAAAACATTTGAACACATTGACTGCTAGGGATTTAAATGCCCTTAAATGTCCTTGCCAAGCACTGCAGGTGAGTGGAGACTTGCTATATGAAACAGGCCAGGTGGCATAAACAGCAGTCAATGTATTAAGCTATCTTTTAAAATGCCACAATTTAGGATTTCAGTTTATCATAACCAGCCATGTTTTTGTCATTGTTTAATTTCAATAGGGACTCACCTCTGCACTTGCCAGTGATTGTGTATGGTAGAATAATTAGGTTTAAGAAATTTAGAGACATCAACCTCTTTCAATCATTTAAATGAGGCTTCTAAAATGGTTCCATGAGCCTTGTTCATATTCTTGAGCAGGAGACTCAGTTTCCATTCCAGATATAAGCATTGAAAATTGCATTTTGAAAGTTTTCACTGAAGTGTGGTTTCCACTAGAAGTTTTTTCTTTTTAAATCTCCCTTGGGGTAGCCAGTAAGGGACTGAGTTAGGTCCTGGTTTTTTAAATTATAATTGAATACCCTGTGACTTTTTCCATTCACCACCAAAGGTAGACTGTATCTGAACTTTTCTAGCTTCAACATGCATGAAATACAAAATCCTAGTAAAGTTTTGCAGAGTACATGTACCTCTAAAACTGATGGTTGAACACTATATATATATATACACAGGGTGTTCATATTTAAAAGCAACATAGGGAAGTTTGTGCCACCTGTTTGTGGAATTCAGGGCATGCCTTATAGTGTTCACCGAACTCCACCTACAGGTGGCAAAATATTCTCTATGTTGTGTTTAAATGCAAACACCCTGTATATATTTGAACCACTTCATTCTGCCAGGTTTTTTTTTTATAGTGTGCTCCACAAGCTAAGCATTAGAAAGTGGAGACTATCTGATGCTTATTGGGAAACTGATGAGTCTCCCCCCCACTATAGAGCTTATAGTCAGAACAGTTTTAGAGCTTAGTTTTTAGGCCTCTGGGGCTGTGGTGAAAGACTTGGACATGGACTTAAACTGAGCAACTTAAACTCAGGAGGATAGGATGCTCTGATCCTCCAATTGGACAAGAATGTGTGAAGAAGGTTGCAAACTATAGCTAAGATTGACATTCACTATGTGAAGCACCCCTTCAATCAATCCAGAAGTGTAAGCAAGTAGCAAGTGCTGAACATGCAATCAGGGACATAAATAAATCTGGTTTGAAGCTGGATGATCTTGACTAAAACTGAAGAATATTAAGCTCAACATTGTGAATTCTATCAACTTGAATTTTGACTGGAGATATCTCAGGTTGGATTCATATATGTTTAAATTCTAATGACCTGTGCTCAAGCAAGAAACTGAAAAAGTCTGAACTCTGTATTGGACATATGGCTGAAATTATCTGGATTTGTACTTAGACTCAGAAGAATTGGACAAGGCTTCAGACAGAGTCACATGATTCTTAACTCCTTGCATGTTATGAGCAAAATAGATCCATCAGTGAATATCACCCACAATGTGTTTTGGACATAACAGCTCCATTATTTATTTGGAAAACCCTCAATGTTGTATGCAAAGAAATTGTTAGAGATAGCACCCAAAAAAATTTATGAAAAAGATCAAAATTAGCTGTGGTTGATTGATAGTGAAGGGGTTCCTTCAGATCCAGGTCTTGCTGACTCATAAAACCTTGTGTCAAGGTCAAATGAAGATGTCTTTGGCTAAAAAATTCTAATGGGGGTAAGGGTAAGGGGGCGAAATGAATTTAGGAAAATAAATCCTGAAACATTGACCTATTGGGCCTTCATGGAATCTGGGACATGGAATTTCAAGGGAAAGGAAAGTGAGAAAGATCATGAGACAAATAAGAATGCAGAGAAGCTGGGATTGATTGGGAGTTTGAAACATTTCTCCAAAGATTGGAGGATTGGCAAGAATCATGAATGGTGTAATCTTGAGGTTATTGATGGAATTATTTGGATGGCTGAAGTTTGATGGTATTGGCTCAGAAGATTTTTTGTAATTTATTGAAGATGTTCCAAGAATCAATTATTCAAATGTCTTCCATTTTCTCTTTTGGAAAGCTAGATGATGAAAGAGATGCTGCTTTATACTGCTGGAAACATGTGATTTTCAATTTTTTTTTCTGAGACATGGGTGTTGGATTTGATGAAGAGGGAAGAGAAAAGGAAAGGATGTGTTAGAGAGCTTAGATGGCAATTAGAGGAGGTCCAAGTTGAAAGCATATCTTTTCTTGAGAAACAAGGCTTCAAATGTTCCAGTCACATTGAAAAACAAGAAAGGGGAGAGGCAAAGATTGAGGGAGTGTTTAGTTTTGAGTGAGGAATTGGGAAGCTGGTTTTGATGATAATATGCATAATCTTAAGAGAGGGTGAAAGGTTGTCTAATTATAGTTGCCTAGATCAGTGGTTCTCAACTGGTGAGCCATTGAGGTGTCAAGGGTGGACAGCAACAAGTAACTGTAAATTTAAAAATAACAATTAACAGTTAGATGTATAAAAAATTATTGCTTTTAAATCTGTAGTGGGCCTTGGATCATTTTGCATTTATTAAGGTGGGTCATGAAATTGAAGAGGTTGAGAACCACTGGCCTAAACAAAGTGGATGCTGGACTGTAAGAGATGAGGATGGAAGATTGGTTAAAAGGGGCAAAGGGAATGGGTGAAGTGATTGAATAGCCGCTCATTGCAAGGTTTTGTAGGCAAACTCAGAAGGGAAATCACAATGGACAAAGCAATTGGGAAACTGATAAATTCTGGGAAGAAAAACTTTATAAGAATAGATATGTTTTTACTGAAGAAATTGAGTATATGGGATAGAAATTTTGGATTTGTAAGGGCAAGAATTAAAGAAATGGTCAGAATTTAAATCTAGCTTTCTAAAAGATGTCAGTAGAAGGGTGAAACAGAGAGGAGAAACTAAGATCATGAGGTCAGGAAAGGAGATAGGGTTGTCACTTATGACAGTGGAGAAGTGCAAACATCTGTCTGTAGAAGGAACAACGTGAATGAAGGGGGTAGGTCATGCATGGAGATTGAACAAAATTGAACATTAAAAATAAAAAGCCCAAAACAGCATTAGTATATCATAGGAAAAAAGGATTCATTTTTCAGAGAATGAATTCTGATGAAGTTCATTATATCTGATGGAAAGTCATGCATATGAGGGACTTGTAATGCTGGTTTTTTCCTTGGAGTTGGGGAGGGAGCTTGAGGGAGTGTAGAGATGGGAGGGTCTTGACATTCATGTTGATGAAGGGCATTTAAGTGTATGGGATCCATCTTGATTTGGGGTGTCAGTGTGAGAGAGGTTTTGTTCATAGTGAGCAAGTGCTGGGCGGGCATAGACAGCTGGAATTTGATATTCTGTAGGTAGGGGGTTCATGGCCAGAGATGTGAACGTCTTGTCAAGAAACCATGCCAACAGAGAGGTTGGACAATTAGAAGCACCAAGTATAGAGTGGTCTTGACTGTTGGTTTGTGGATTTTGGGAAGGAACTAGCATTTTTTTCTATGTGCAAGAATATGGGATCAAAAGATTCAAAGATGGTGGAAGGTATGGTATCTTTGCCAATATGGTAACATGGTGACAATAGAGGAGTTGGTGATGTATGCATTGGCATTAAGGAATTTCAGAAGGCAGAGGGAGGGATACAGTGGTTTCTCAGGGTACCAGGTTATTGATGATGGATTCAAGTAGGAAAGAGTTCATCAGCTACAGATATAAAGTAGCATGCATTGGCAAAGTGAGTATGTAGGAGGACATGATCTAAGGGGGCTTTATAATTCTGCAATATTTGAAATTCGCTCAAAGGTGAAGTAGGAGCAAGCATGCATCCATTCAGGAGAACAGTGACAGGAAATTGTGAGGTAGAAAGCTTCATTGAGTTGGTTGAACATCTCTAGCAAACTTGTAGTTAAATGTACTTTTCCAGAAATAAAAGGCTTTATGTGGTGATGTTATTAGATTAAACAGGGGGATTTAAATATTGTGGGCCAATCTGTACCTCAGTTTCCCATACGTTTTCCTTTTCATCAACATATTTGGTTTTCTTCTCTGTTACCTATTTTAAGTACAAACTTTCCTAGCAATATATAACTTTTTTTAATATAGGAAATACTAGGCTGTTGAGGAAATGTGATCTCTATGATGTGATGGACCTTGGACTATATGGTGTTGGAAAGGTTTTGAAATCAGTGCTGAATGCCAGTGGGTGCTTGAGCATGTCAAGTTTTCTTTTCATACTCTTACATTGTGGGAGCTTACATTCCTGAGGGGGCACACTTTTGCATGCAACTCCTCCTGGGATACAAATTACCACGGTGAGAATGGTTTCACATTGGGGCTGTGAGGGACTTGGTGATGGATCATTTTAGGCCCCAGGTCAAGCTCCTGTAGTACATGCCAAGACTAAGACTGCCCTGGCAAATTTGTTGAGCCATCGACTTGCTCCCCCTCATCATACTTTGGGTGTGAAGGCTGTTGCTGAAAACTCAGCTGCTGATCTCATGACCACTATTCAGCATGGTCAGCAACAAATTCAGCAAGCTCAGCAGGCAAGTCATCCGCTTGGCATGGCTTGGCAGTCCTGCCCTGATCTTTGGTTGCTAGCTCTTTCTTTCACTCTTCAGTTCTTGATCACTATGACCATCCATAATAAGTTGTTTCTTCAGCAACCACAGGAGCTGCTAGATCCTCCAATGCATGCTTTCTCACCATTTTGCCAAGTGGAAGCTCTCTGAAAGTTTCTCATTTTCCACTCATCACTACCTCCATTTTTTTTTTCAAATCTATATTGAACCATTGCATGATTAGGCCTTGCATGTGAATGATGCAACTGTCACTTCATCTGTCACAGGAAACTTTATATCTGGCTGCAACTCTGAAGGCTGATATTTCTTAACATTATTTAACTCCTCTTTTGTTTTGTTTTCTTCTCATGAGCCCAAGTGATGTTGCTTCAGTTCAGGATAGTCTAAGTCAAAATCTTTCCTATTGGACTATAAAGTTTCCTTTACCATCTGTATGTTTGCATTGACAACTAAGAATGGTTGCTGTGGTCCTTAATTTTGCACCCTGGTACAGTATATGCAAGTAGTGTTACGCACATCTCTCCTTGCAGCAAGGGCTAGCTGATAGCCAATTGGCAACCTATCAGCAGCACTCCCCAAGTGGCCAGAGGTTGACTTTAGGGGTTGGACCAGTTGGAGTTCCTGTTACAAGCACATCCCCAAGGATGCCTATTGGGCCCCAGTCCCAACCAATGCGTCCTGTTCTGCGAGTTCAGCAACCTGCCATTAGAATTGGAATTCCTTCCACCAATCAACCAAGAAGTGCCCCGGTCCATGTCCCCAAAGTTCAGTTTTATGGACATGAATTAAACATAAAACGTGAGTGACTTATGTTCCCAAACCTAGATAACTCTAAAACCTGTTTACTCAGATAGATGGACTTACAGAGTAAGTATATAAGGTATATATTGCATTTCAATCATGCTTGGTACACCCATAAAAATATGCAACCTAAGAAAAAATTTATATGCCCCAATTATATCAGTAATATTATAAGAGCATGAAGATGAGAAAAGGTTCTTTCAAATTTTGTTCAGTTCACCTCTTAACCCTTTCAGACCTGGCATCCATTCCAATGGACATTATATTTACATTGTGTCTATGGCAATTTCTTGGGATTTTTGTGACTTTGTGCTCCATATTATGCTACAAAGGGCGCAATTCTGCATGGCTCAGTTCTGTCAGAGGCCTTCTTTCATCCATTAGTTTTGTAAGCTTCAGTTATTTAAATAAATGTTTAATATATAATAAATGGTATGATATGGTAAATTTATACAAATTATGAAAACTATATATAAAGCATGAAAATTTCAATTACAATCACAGAGAAGCTCAAAAATGCAACAAAGTATATTATTCCGATAGCGGCCTTAATTCAGGTGTGAAAGGGTTAAGGTGGAGTTTGAGTTTATCACTGATCTATACCTGCATTGCATGTTCTTGCAGTTCCTCCAGATCTCTTCCTGCTGGGGTGCGTGTTCTGTATCATTGCTGATGACGAGTTCATTGTTAAGAATCATTCCAAGATTTGCAAAGTGATAGCTGCACATGCTGGTGAGGTTCAAGAACAATATTCTCCTTCTGTCACCCATCTCATCTGCTCATACCTCAAGCATCCTGCTGCCACAAGAGTGAGTCCCTTGTCTGACTACTTTTTATTACTGTTTGGCTAAACAAAATCATTGCAACTTTTCTCTATGTGGTGTAGGCATTACGGGATGGGAAGCGAGTTGTCAGTCTGCGATGGCTGAATGACGTAATGGAAGAGAAGACTCTGATGCCCCCTTGGCAGGCTCTGCATTTCCCTTTACCTATGAGGTTTGTTGTGCTTACATATCAATCTATTAATATTTGCATCTCTTTTTTTTTTATAAGAATTTATATAAATTTGTTTTAGGGCATTCTTAGGCTTTCATCACTTCACATCACATCCTATATTGAGAAACACTTGAGTCATCACCATCCTCATTTAAATAAGAATTACGTTCATTTCTGAGATAGTTTTTTATTCCCTCATCTTCTGAAAAAATTTATGAGAAAAGAAGCAGAAAATGATTCTTGTCTCTCAATGGCTTTTCTAAGACACATAACCTTCATATTCTGGAAAACAGGAAAAAAAGTTGAGGCTGTACCTTGTTCTTTTCAGTCAAGGACAACATCCTCTAAGACGCCTTGTTATGTCATCTACGGGATTTCAAGGCCAGGAGAAAAGGAGAGTCATGCAGATGATTAAGGCCCTTGGTGCAAAATATACACAATATTTCTCACAGCATAATAGCATTCTCATTTGCAAGAAGTAAGTCCAATGTCTCTGTAGGGGGCATGTATATTGAATATTATATGCATTCCTGGAATCCATTCTCATAGACCTGAAGGTACAAAATTCAAGAAAGCTCGTGAATGGAAGAAGCCAGTGGTGAATGTTGCATGGTTGAATGAACTCCTCTTGGGGCACTTTGCTGCTCTCAACTTCCCATGGAATCCAAAGTATCAACTCTTCAACAATGAGGATATCTTTCGAATTGATTACTTGCTGGCTCCTGAACTCATGGGTAGGGAAGCCTGCATCATTCAATGACAGGATCAGGTTTTCTTAAAATATAGGTCAATAAGTCTGAATTTTATTTTTTCCTATGAAGCACCCTGGAAGCAGCCAATTGAAGTTACTCAGGAAGTGCTCCGTCGCTTCAAAGCTCAGCCCCCACCCAAATTGCTCAAACGCAAAAGGCCATTGGAGCAGCAAGGGAACATTCAAGAAATTGCAAGCAAGAGAGTGAAACTGGAATTGCCTCCTCTTCCTGAGGAGGATGGGAAGCCCCATCCCTGTGTTACTTTCTCTTGCTTCCAAGATGCAGAAGCCCTCCAGTCCCTCATGAAGGTAGGCCTGATGTATCTAAATGTCTTGCATCCAATAAGTTCTGTGGTTCTTGAAAATAAATTTTCGGTAATAAGCAGGAATTCCCAAAAAAAAGAAATATGAAAATCAACTGAATATATCCTGACAGTCTTCTCTAATCCTCTAATCAAATTCAAAATTATCACATTCTGTAGCATGACACTAATGTAATGAATACTGATGGAGTTTTGGGTCACTTACTTCACTTAAGAGCGTAAACTGAACCAGTAGTCTTGACTTCCCCATAGCTGTGCTATATACCCTGCTTCAAGTGGCATGATAGGCCAATGTTGCTGGGCTATTAGAATTACACGGCCTCACTGAGTCAACTTTATTTTCAACCCATAGTCATTCAGTACTCATTTCAAATTATTTATGGGAAAAAAAAACACATCAAAACTGGCTCTTTTTGAATGTATAACAAGTTTAGGAAGATCCTCAAGAAAGAAGGAAGATTGGTGTCACTAGAAATCAACAGAACTTAGTAGATGCAAAAGTTTAACAAATTTATTGACATCCAGTGACAGTTTCTTGGTTTCCTTCTCCCCACAATACAGAAAATGTTCGGCCTTGGAGTTCATGTTGATATGACAGGAGCCAATGCCACTCATCTGGTGATGGAAAGAGTTGCTAGAGTCCCAAAACTCATGTGTGCTCTAGCCAGATGCACATATATTGTGACTAAACAGTGGGCAGAGGACTCTGTTGCTCAAGGGAGACTCATAGGTAAGATGATGAATACACACTTCTTAATTTCTTCATATAGTCTAACACATTTCACTGATTCACTGTATTGCATTCTGATTTGCTTCTTTTTTTTTAATTATAAGATGAGGCACCATACATAGTGTCTGATCCTGTCTTTGAGAAGAAGTTCAACTTCAGCATCAAGTTAGTTCTGTCAAGGCCTAGACCTCAGAGGATGGAATTATTCAAGGTAAGACTATGTTTGATATACAGGGTATGGTGAAAAAAATGAAACTCTTAACTTTTATACCTCAGTTCCCAATACCCCAGCAATAACTCCAGCTATTTTTTGCAAAACTTTCACTATGCATATATGAGCATGTTTCCAACTGATCCGGAAAATTTCATCTGAATTTATTGAGCCAAAATGATGCTATCAGCAAATGTTAAAAAGAAGTTAGACATTGAGAATGGGCAAGAGCTCCTGGTAGTGGAGTGGAAGTCACATTTGAATGCAGTCCCTCCTGGTCATCAAGACCATATCAAACTCTTCTTGCATTTAAATTCATTCTTTGGGCTGGTTTTCTCTTGCAGATGGTTTTGGTAAGCTTCTCAATGAATAGCAAATTAATCGATGAGTATCAATCCAAAGAGTTTTCTTAAAGTTATTCAAAATTTCCCATGGCTTTATGAAGGAACTGTGACTTCAGATGTCAGATTTGTCATGGAATATCATTTATAACTTTGATCTAAAATAATGGATTTCGGCAGCCTTGTTAACTTTCAAATAAATGAAGGCATGCTTCATCCACAGCACATTTTGTTAGGTATGACTTGAGCAATCATGAGATACACTCAAAGTTGTTGATATCTTTTTTGTCAGATATTACAGACCCGGTTTCATGTAAACCAAGGGTGTGCAACCTTTATTGGCAGTGGGTCACATGGAAATGCCTAACTCTTCACACAGGCCATTGAATGCAAAAGAAAAGGCTCCCTTCTTGTGCCTTTAGGGCATATAAAGGCATAAGGTCCTGCTGATTGACCAGTGACCCTCACCTCTTCCCCACTCCCAAGAAATTCCAATGCCCAGAAATAGCCTTGTCATTGAGAATCTCCTTCCTCAGGACATTTGCAACACCACCAGAGTGAATAATAATTAGGGGAAGAAAGTGAAAGGACTCTCAGTTCATTTCTAGTTAGTAAGGGATGATCAAAGTTGTGATGGGCCTTGGGTCACAAAGGAACATATTTTATCTATTATCCCATTACCCATTAATGGGTTGCTAGAAACAGGTTCATGAACTATATGGAGGCTGTGAGTTGTACATCCCTGATGTAAACCAAGGGAAATTTTAAGTTAAATATTTGAAAAGTCTTTGTATATTGATACTCATTTATTCATTCAGAATGAAAACCATCTGCAAAAGACAACCAGCCCAAAGAATGAACTTAAATGGAAGAGGAGTTTGTTGTTGTTGTGGTCTTGGTGACCAGGAGGGACAGCACTCTAGTGTTACCTCCATTCTGCTTCCAGCAGAATGAAGAGAAATGGCTGCTATTACAGTTTAAAAAAAAATGACGAAAAAATTTCCTGAAAACAGCTTTCCTGAGTTCTTTCCAATGTCCCGCTGCTGCTGTCGCCTGTTTTTCCTGCACACCCCCTTCTCCCACATGCCCCTGCATGATACGAATTGGTTGATGAGAGATCATGTGATCATGAGGCAAGTAACATGAGGCTATTTTAGATTGTGGAGGAGGGCACATTGAACTGTTTTTGGGTCATTAAAAAGGTCTGTGTGCATGTGAGTGATAAATTCGAGGTTGAGGAAAAGGAACTTGGAGTAAAAGCCCATTTTCAGGAAAAATTTTTGTCACTTTTTTTTTAAACTGTAATAGCTGCCATTTCTCTGAAGCAAACCCCCCAAAATTATATATCATTCGAAAGAAAATTGAACAAGCTTCATTTTGCTTTTTGAAAAATTGATATTGGCCCAAATTATTAAACTTCAAATTTGGGCGGTTTTTTTTTGCCCACCCTGTATATGCATAGTGAGAGTTTCACAAAAATGGCTTCATTGTGAGCAGAGATGTTTAGGTGGAAAGTTGCTGGCCTTTTTTTTTTTGCCATACCCTGTGTATTACTTTACATAATGGATTGCCATATTGAGCTCTTTCACTTTTGAATATCTCTATTTGCAGGGTCTCACTTTTTACCTGACTCCTTCCATTATCCCTACTCCTGTGCAAATGACCCTGATCATTGAAAGTGCTGGAGGGATTGTGAAGAAGCAGAGGTCATCTGTGAAGAAAATCAAGGAAATGAACCGTACTGGCCTGAATTACATAATCATATCTTGCCTTGCTGATATGCATATGCTCAGCGAAGTTACAAAGGCACACATTGGTGAGTCATATTTTGAAGTTAGTTATTTTTGCAATATGCATGATGCATGTTAATGTACAGAACAGAATTGGTTTGCTGAAATCTAGTGGTGTAGCACTGAAGGAACTATTGGGTATTCAAAGACTAATTTATAATTATTTATAATTATAATGTTCAATTGATTAATCCAGGGATCAGCACAAAAGGGCACTCAGAACACTGCAAAAAAATTACAATTATATATTTTCCATGCCTATTCAATGTTTATAGAGATTTTTGTTACTGTTTTTCTTCTTTCCTAGGGTAGAATCAATTGCTATATTTATCATTGGAATAGTGCTGTGCCCTTTTGTCACTCCATGGTGCCATTGTATCACACCAAAGAGAACATGGAGTCACAGGAAAGTTCCTGTTGCATTCAATCATGAGAAACAATGGTATTAGGATGCAAAGCTCACCTGAAGTATTGGTATCACTCTTATTCCCCTAGATCAGTGCTTTGTAACTGGTGTGCCACAACAAAGGTTGAGACACACTGCCCTAGATCATCTAAAAAAGAGCAAGCAATCTTCACTACATCATACTCAATAGTGTTAATTATTGCTTTATAAGTTTGGCCGGATTGTGACATTTCTCATGATAAGACTGATCAACTTTGTCTTCTGGAAGTTCTCCTTCCCTAGAATAGAATATCTGTTTAAAAGAAACAAGTTATTTTGATCCCATAGTCCTTCTAGATATTTCAGATTTAAGATCCACCTAGTTTAAATTTAAGAAACTAGTTTATATGAATTATACAGGGAGGGAAAAAGCTAATCATGGTGATTTTATTAGTTTTTCTGAGGAGGAAGGAGTTAAACCCCATTGATAGACAGTGCACTTACACCAATTCTCCATCTAAGTTGGTGAGAAATATCCTTGTTGTGGCTTATACCATATTGAAGAACAGTTGGTAAACATGAATGCCACTCTTCAATATCCTTGCAAAAATATCACTTATTGGTAGCATCCTATATTCAGTGGTTTTTGCTAATGTGTGCCCATTACCAATACTGATACCTCCCAATGGCTGTCAGAACCCAGAAATGAAACACTCTAATCTCTGGCTTCCTGAGATTTTATTCATGTGACAGAGAAAGGCAAGAGAGACTTGTTCATTTAAAAATATGCGAGCATGTCAATATCTTCTTATTCAACCTTTTTCTCTCAGAGTAGCAAATTACACCAGAGCAACTAAAGATGCTCTCTGAAGGCATACTTGTTGGAGGAATTGCAACGTGTGACAGTGGAGAATCAGGTCAGATTGACCTTATTGGTATCAGCCAATACCAATCCTGGCCAATCTACTTGATTTCAGCTAGTACTGGTGCTAAGTATCATTATTTGTGTATCCTCAGTTTCAATCAGAAATGATTTGTCAGATTGCTGGCTCACTGAAATCTAGTGTCTTCCTTGGCAATTGATTTATCTTCCAGAAAGACAGTACCACATTCTGTAGGTCTTAACCCCTTAACAGTGCTATTTCCACCACCCATTCCTATTCTTCAGTACAGATTGTGGCATAATAATACACCCTACACAGTTAAGGGGTCAAGTAATTTATCCTGTCATGCATCAGCACATGCCAGACTTCATGTCTTGATGACCTGAAGCATGATCACTGAACAGTCCCAATTTTTGCCATTTAAAAAAAAAAGGAATTTATAGTAAACTTTAGGAAATAGTTTACTGGAAGACTCGTTAAAGAATTTGCAGAAACTGCAAGTGATGATTGCCTGGAAGTTGGATGCCATCTAATAATTTCAAAATGGGCTGTTCACAAATTTGAGTCACATTAGACTGTCATTTTGCAAAACAGCAGAGACCATATGGGACATTTCCTATCAGTGACATTGCCAACGATTTGGAATACTCAGTCACACAGTAATCCAGTGGATCTCCACTTTCTTCACTTGCAAATTAATTATTGAAGACCTGTGCCTGGTTTTTTGGCCCATCCTATAAATGAGCAAAAAATAGATGCTGAAATTAACTATTTCTGACCTTCTCTCTCTCATATGATTCATTCACTTGAAGTGGGAATGGGACATAGAAGCATGCATGTATACTTCAACATTAAAGATATTTTGAATTTTGAAGATTTTAACCCTAGAACTGCAACCTATTCTTATCTTTTCTGTACCCTGATCCAAGAATTGCTTGTACCTTATAAGTAACCCAGATTGGCTGAAGTGAAGGCATAAAAAACTGTGAAACTGTATGCCGGCTTGCAGAAATAGTCATCAAAAGAGTTTTCATCAAGACCTTCATGAGCCAGAAATGTGAAATATGTGCATGCTAGCTATGAAACCCATGACTTCTGTTAATGAGAGTTCTACATTAAAAATGTTAGTTCCTTGAGAAATGCATCACTTTCAGGTACATATAAGGCTGTTTTATCAAAATTGCTTTGTTAAATATTAGGTTTAGTGCTTTCACTTTTCTACTTTGTAAGTATAGCTACAGTGAAATATAGGACTCTCAGAAGGTCTTTGAATTTCTCTGCAACAAAACCATAGAATTATCGTGTGAAGCTAAAAGGAGTACACAAGCATTTAACTTTTTCCATTTTGGATCAGATCTTCTCTGTTTTACTTCAGAATTCAGAAGTCATATTCTTCTGCAATTGCAATCATGAAATGTGCATGATGAAAAATTCAATTCAAGCTGTGGGAAGGAAAAAAGTATGAAGTATCAACCAGAGTATAATATCTCAGACACATGTCTGAGATATTATACCTAACATGTCATTTAAATGTACCACAGATATGTCTTCTGAAAAACACACACAATAAAAAAAAGCACTGTACTTAGTAATTTTTTTTTTTTTACAGATGTTTTCCATGTGGAATTCGTCCTGGGGGCCATCATGAAGCAGAAGATCACTTATGACTCCCTTTACTACATTCATTAGTGCCTTTTTTAGCTTGATGCATCCACAAGAGCCTTTGCATTCTGCTCATTTCAAGACACCCAGCAGGTTTTGTTTGAATCCAGTCAGGATTCATTCAATTAGGATTGTTTATTGCCTTCTTTGAGGTACAAGAGAAGTTCACTGTTATTTCATATCCATGGCATTATTGTTCTTTTGTGGTTGTCTTGGCCTTTGTGTTATTGCAGTGAATATGACTTTGCTGTAGAATCTTTTTTTGCTGAGTGTTCATGCTGTCTGGAAACAGAAGTCTTTTTCATATTTATTGCATTTTGAGCAAGAGAAGCCTACAGATGCCTGAGGATGTTACAGATACATGGAGCAGAAATGATCCATGTAGTCAATTTATCTCTGTGATCTTTACATGCAAGTAAAAGGAGTTCCTGTTGGGTTGCTGGTGACCATGAGAAATAAAAGTCACATCTTTTGACTTGCCTCTTTTTCTCTTTACTTATTCATGATGTTAAACTTCTGCCTTCAGTTTGAAATCTAGCAAAGATATATTGCCTGAGTTTGATGTAGGTATTGTGGTTTTACTGGAGCAGTCCCATGTTCAGGTGAATTTTTCCAATTATGTACATGGTGTTCTAACCCTTTTAAACAGCTGTAGGACACAGAGGGACATGAGGTGAAGAAAATCGGGTATTAAACCAATTAGACTATGAAACTGCATAAACAAATCAATGGTACTACCATTGTGTCAAAAACCACAACATGTAGCCCTGGAGATTTTAGCAGTTGCTTTTTCTGGGTTTCAATAGTGGTTACAATGGTCTTTAGGCAAAGCAGCATATTCCACACTGCTGCCTATAGCATTTGTTGAGAATTGAGGTGAATCTCTCCATATAAGCTGTCTTTCAATTCAGGGAATGTTTGTGATGGCCTTCATCTCTACTGTGAGGGCTCATGACATGATGTTGGTGCCGTTATAACACATGGTATGTTCATTGGGACTGTTTCCACATGGTCTTATTGGTCCAACCACAAATTCTCTTTATCTCGTGTCACTCCAGAACTGCCTGAACAGTGAAAGAAATTTTTGAGCATCTTGTATACACAGAAGAGGAAATCCCATCTTTTGTACTGATGGAAGAGTCATCATGACAATACAATCTCCCCTGCTGTGATTCAATAGCGGCATATGCTGCTGGCCTCACCCTTGTAATCAACATATACATGGTTCTTGCCCTGCTTTTTCTGTTCATGCATGTCACAATTGTCATTCTGCAATTGAATTCATGACTCCTCGTCTTCATGGTCTGAAATAATGCCTGCTTCTTGCATTTATCAATGCAATATTTTTTTCTGAAGCTGAAGGGGAGCAGCATAGAAGCTCATAAGCTTCCAATTCATTATCAATCTCAATTAATATTTAATGTCGATAGTGAAGAGAGTGATTCCACGGTAGTTGGTACTCTTTCTCGTGTCCCCTTTCTTAAATTGAGGAACCACCACACCGGCCTGCCAATACATGGGTGCCATCCCCGATTTCCATGCGGTTCGGTCCATGCACACTGACGACGAAAAGCTGCGTTGAGACCACTGCTACCGTCGCAGTTCGTTACAATCGGTATCATTCGAGATGCGTGAGACCTTCGAAGTTGATCGCAATAAGGCCGATGCACACTGACTGCGGCAAAGCCGCACTACGACCGTCTGCGAAGTTCGCAACGCAGCCAGTGTGCATGGGTCTAGAACGAAATGCCGACCGCCGGAATAGCGAACAACGAATGCGCGGAATAGCGAATTGATGAAAATGTTGAATAAATGTCGAATCCCTCACTTCCCCGAACGTGGAATACACCGATGGTAACATCATCTATAATCTTAAAAAAAAAAGCCATAAACCCAGACGGATAGATGAATGCGAGGTCAAGACCGTCAGACAGGAAGATTCGTATCTGACTGAGGTTCTGTCACACACCGATGGCGAGACCTACAGTATTTTCTCACCCCTTTTCTTGCATGGTGTGACAGTAGTCTTGCGGTTGGAATGGAGTTCGTGACTTAGCCTATTGCTCCTTCACAAATACATATATAGGAAAGACAAAGCAGTGGGGACGGTTACATATCGGATATGTGCAGAAGTTGGCTGTTGTGTGAGAGCAGTGACGGATGGAACTTCCCTCCGCAAAGAACCCCCGATCGTTCATCCAGATCATGCTCCGTGAACAGGAAGCGAAATTGAAACCTTTCACGTGAGAAACAAACTAAAGAATCTCGTCGAGGCAGATTGCGTTGTGGCAACGGTGTCGGCCATCAACCATGCTGTAATTACTGTAAGTATGCCTTTGCAAGGGTAATATTCATAAGCTAAGTTTCAACGAGTGCACTGATGCTCCGCTTTCAGGTATCAGATGTTCCTCGTGAGGCTCGACCATATCTACCCACCACAACGGCTCTGCAGCGCACTGTGCAGAGAGAAAGAAGGAAAAAATCAACCCACATCGCCTGCTACGCCCACAGATCTTGTCCTTCCTCTTAGTTATCAGAACTTAGTTATCATAGGTGATGACCCATGGCTAATTTTTGACCAACCTGGCCGAGATCGAATTTTGTTTGTTTTTTTTTTCCACAGCAACGAATCTGAAACATCTTGCGAACTCCTCCAGGTGGTTTGGGAACAGAACGTTTTACGTCTCCCCGAGTGTACAGGAGAGCGCTTTTTTGCAACTGTATAGAGGCGTTCCAGCTCAGGTGGTCAAATTTTAGTCACTTTCGTCGGGCTTCAGACTCCGATTTGCTTGAAAAAATTATTGCATGCTGGCAATCAAGACTTATGAAAAAAAATCCAACATTTTGGCTCTCTGGTTCTAACGGATCTCCAGATTTGCGACCCCTAACTTCACCCCCAAGAGGAAAAGTGGCCTTTAGAGTTTAAGCGCTATCTTTGGTCCTCGTCGAGCTAGAAACGCGCTTTTGGAGAGTAAAGCTGAGACAATGTAGAATCGCATTATTAAATGCATTTTCTACTGCGTTATTTACAAATTGAGTATTTACAAATTTACAAATTACAGCAATTTACAAATTGCAATATTAACAATTTCCAAAATTGTTAATATTGCAGAATTTTGCACGCAAATTATTAACACTAGGATGCATGGTAACACCACGACCTTTCGCAACTTTGTAGACTAAGACAGTGGCAATTCCAGAACTAAATGTCAACTTCCTACGTTTTTTAATACAAATTTAAAATTAAATTGAAAAGTCCAAAATTGCCTATTTTCACCAACTTTGGCGGATCGTACTTCCTGTTTTAAGCATGATATAAACTTAAAACTAGTGTCAAATGAAAGCTCTCCCCGAGCGCTTTCCATTGATATATTACTCGCGTTGTTACTTTTACTTTTCATGTCTGTGTGTTTTTTGTTTTTTTTTTTAACTTTTGAATTCCGCAAATTCCCAAACGAAAAGTATGACTGAAATTACAGCGATGGGAATCTTGGTTAAACAACCAGACCTATGCATATCTCACATTTGACTCATAAATATCGCTATTTCTATTATATGCTTGTATTAAGCAATAAAATATCAATATTCCACATATTAATGAATTTCCAAACGCAAAAATTTAGTCGGTATCTTCAATGCATGTACAATTCAGAAGATTCAGACTTCAGAATGGAGTTGTGTTTCGTCAAAGTGTAATATGACCGACCAAATTAATGATAATTATATTGCTAAAATAGACAGAACCGCAGATATGGACACCCACAGCACGAAAACGATTAGCAGAGTTACGCGCAACCGTTCGATCTCTGATCGAATTAAAGAAGTGAAGAGTATCAGGGCTACACAAAAGGAAAAGAAGAAGCAGGGTCAGACAGTGCCAGTGGCAATGAAAGCTGGTATTGAGGATGAAAGGGGTTAACCTTGGCAGTGGATGAACCCTTTACAAAGAAAAGCCAGGCATCCAGACCCAGACATCCTCAAAGCCAGGGATCAGTGTAGAGGGCCAACGGAGTCATCAAACACAAGCTCAGGGCCTGGATGCCTGGAGAACAACAATACCAACAAATGGTCAGTTGACTTGAGCATTGTTCAGTGGTAGAATACGGAACAGCACTGTGGGACCACAAGAGTGCCATATCGAGTCATGTTCGGTCAGGAGCCCAAAATCGGCTTGCGGTTCTCCATTATTATAAGCGCAATACTCGACTCGCCCCAGTCGGGTATCAGGGAAGTCCTGGCTTAAATGGTCGAACAAGATTCGCCTCCAGCAGCTTTGAAGGAATCTAACGATGTGGAAGGGGTCTTTGTAGAAGGCGAGACTCTCTCTGTGGATGTGACTGCAGACCCCAGTGACCGTGTTTCCCCAAATACTCTTGCTGCCTCATTAAGCCAAAATCAGGGAAGCACTGAATTTGCATGTGATGACCATGATTCGGAGATATCTCATGAGTGTGTCCTGGCGCGACAAGGACTCGGGCTACAAGCACACCAAATGCTCAGTCTCTCCAAGAATTGTAAGTTGGCGACAACGTAACTGTCCATGTCTTCGAATTTGATCGGGGCCGAATTTGATATTGATACCCCAAACATAATTGGATTGGTTATGGAAAGGAAATACGGGATGTACAAGATTGGAACAAGAGGTGGGACAATCAACATCTGAATGGAAAGAAACACGGTGGAATCGGTAAAAGCGAAGATAATAAAAAAATGCAAGACATCAACGCCGAAGAGAAACCATTGCGCGAAATCATTGCTGCCACCTCAATAGGTGGGGGCTTCAGATGCCAATGTCAGACCAAGTGCCAAACTTCAAGATGCTCTTGTAAGAAAGGAGGGATTAGATATGAGTGCTCATCCCTTACGGAAAAATCCTATAGGATCCTATAGGGTTCTTTTTTTCACTCTGGTCACACTTGTCTGAATCACTAACTGAATATTGCTTGGTTGAAGGCATTGTTAAATAGCCACTAATTCCTTTTGACACGGACCCTTAATTTCGACAAAATTGTCATATGTTTTCAATGTAATTGACAGTGGATGAAATAAATTTAGCGATTGCTCAAGGCGTGCAATCAGCAGCATTTTCTTGCCTATGGCACGCATTTTGCAAAAAAGTTGCGCGTTACATTCAGGATAAGCCCAATGTTTTCAGCCACATTCAGATCAGTAGAGTTTCCTGACCATTCCGCATTTCCAAAAAAAAATCAATACCTGAGTCTTGCAACAATTGCCGTGTGATCAAAGCTTTGAAAAAAAGGGCTTCATCAGAAGTTGAACGTTTAATCTTTTTCGAAATCCATGAATGGGTAACGAATTCAGCTCTGGCATCATGAGCTCGAAACGTAATAGCATGGATGCGATCAATGAATTTAAGTTCTTCACCATCATATGACGGGGGAAAAAATGGATGGAATATATTCAAAATTGAACAAAGATTCCAAATATATTAAATATGTTTTCCTATCTCCTATAGTTTAAGCTGTGGAGGGGGAGCTATCTATGTGCAACACCTGGTACATTGCATGGACAAGTATACAATGCTGTCTTCCCTTTAGTGTACTGTCTTATTTGCAGAAAATCTCAAGACACATTGGTTCTTCATTTTAGCTCTTAGGCATTTCGAGCATTCTACATGTATGTAATTAGGCAAATTGGAATTTGGCATTTCTTCGTACACCGGTGTGCATGGCCCCATACGCTTCGCAAAGAATCGGACGAGTCATTTTGTCGCATCTTCGCAGTGGTTTTGCTGCATAGCTATTGACTGCAAGTTAGGGAATCCTTGGATACTCAATTTGGCGGTTCTTTAGGTGGAATGACTTCGGCGGCAGATGATATCAATCATCACCATTGAATCTCCATGAACGATATACATAGCTATAGTAAATAAATCTCCAAGAAAGGTCTCGATATCAATTATATTCCTGATTATTTTCTATTGTTTCAATCCATGAATTTTATATTTTAATTTCTCAAGTTGAGAAGCACTTGTTCTTCGAGTGCAAAAACCTGAGTCGTCCCCTCCTTTAGAAGAGTGCTGTTTGATTTGTACGTATTTGGGATATACAGAATATTTGTATGGAGTATGTATTTACCCAACTCAATGCCACTGCCACCATTTGAACAGGGGGAAATGCATGGTTTGTGTCCTGCCCTCTCTTCCAGCAGACCAAGAAGGGTCTTCAGCTCAGGAGGCATTCTCATGGACATAGAAGAAAAATACTCTTTGTCTTCGGTTATATTTTCTACATTGTACTAGAGTCGCGAATTCTCCCATCTGATGACGGGATCGTTCCCTCTACCTCAAGAGTATTCCTGCTTCAACCTTTTATGATCCGGAGAGTATTCCACCCAGTGGCGTAGGCAGGAAATCGGCAAGGGAAGGAGGGGGATGAGGCCGGTAGATACCCCAACTCTACGCCTAGCTCCATAACCTGGAATTTACCTTTTCGAGGAAATCGTGATCTGGCATCTTGGGTCTGTGGACAGACATCGGACTTTCCTCAAAGGGGGATAGCTAAAATTGGAATTCCCAAGGAAGACTGAAATATAGGGTCTGTCAGTGTCACTGACTGGGAAGTCCAAGGGGATGGGGCTTCTAACCCCTTAACCCCCCCACCCCCCCCCCCCCCCCCCCCCCCCCCCCCCCCCCCAGCCCAAGGGGGGGGGGCTTCTACCCCCTTACCCCCCCCCCCCCCCCCCCCCTCCCCTTCCCTACGCCTCTGATGCCGCCCGCCATACCGTAGCCTTCGAGTGGTTTGCCATAACACTGTATTAGCAGTTCGGTAGTCATGTTCGGTTTCTTCACCGAATGTCTTCCATGCCTCTCGTTTCACTTCAGCAAAGGCTGGAGCAGCAGTTTTTTGTGCCTTAAGTAGGATCATCATTAAAAATACAGTGACATGTATCTTCGGTGCAAAGTGACTGTGTTCATCTGGTTCCATTTTGAACTAATAAGTTAACCTTAGTTTTATCATAAAAAATAGAGCGATGTCAAAAGATACTTTGTAATGTTTTCATGAGGTTTCTTCTCTGCTCTGCCTATTTGGATATGGGCTAACATACAATAACATATGTTTAAAGCTGATGCAAATGTAAGTTTTAACCTCCATGGAGAATAAATTTAAATGAGCTGATCATATTATACAGGAACACATCAAAAAGTGAAAAAAGCATCTGGTTTATTTCCTAGAAAATGGAAGAAGTCACAAAATCACAGAAAGGCATGTTCCCCCCCCCCCCCATAAAGGGGGTGATAGGATTCTGCATTTAAGAAAATTCCACAATTTTCCTGACTTCTTCATTCCTTGATCAAACAGTTTTTCTATTGGCAAAGCTAAACTTAGGATTGCTACAACAAATCAAGTTTTATTTCATTTCATTTATTGCATTTTATTTATTCAATTATGGCTCTCTGGCTCTTGAGATCCCTTATAAAAGAAAAAAAAAAAAACCTTGCAACAGGTCTGAGCTTTTTACATGCCTTGGTTATGGTATATGAGAAAGCTATGCAATATTTAGATATAAAAAAGTGAACATTACATGCCACAACAATAACCAACAAAAAAATATCGGGTTGATGGAAAATAACTTCTCTCTTCAGCCTCAAAACGTCTTTCTATTCTAATGCACAAGAAATATATGTTGTAAAACAGACATTTTTTATGAGTTGACATCCTGATATCCTCATTTATATTTCACACCAAAAATGGTTGGGCAGCAATTCTTTGATTGTGCCCTCATGGCACAATTGGATTTATGTTGCTATGGCAGGAATGATGTCCATCTGGATTTAAGCACTGACTCATCTACAAAAATAGCTGAATCAGTGCTATCATGGGTATGATTGGAATGTTCCAGAGGTAGATGTGAAGCAGAGTCTGAAAGCCAAGATGATTGACTAAGACCACGGTCAAAAAGCTCAGCTGATATATCAAGAACTCTTTCAACAGCTGTGCATGTCTCATCATTCCATGTAATCTGGTTTCCAGGTGACTCAAAAGGTGATGACCCAGATGGAATCCTGTCTCTCATGGTCCTATCAGGGATTCCATTCTCCTCAATTTCTGATATTGGAAATAATGCTGTTGTTAGTGAAGATGGAAATTGCAGGCTTGGAGGTGAACTACCATGGTGAGATCTCTGTTCAACTGAGGAACAAGATGCTACAGCATTATCATATTTTATGTGGTAATGCTTCTTGTCCTGGCACCTTGCCCATCGAAAACTTGGCCCTGCATTCATGGCAAAACCTGGAATTGGGAGATTTACCACCTTCCTCTCCAACACTGGCTTTGATTTTCTAGGATCTGTGCTAAGTTGAAAGTGCTCTTCAACCTTTATGGCTAAATTCAACACCTTCCCCTCATGCAGAGACTCTTTTTTTGGGGAATTTGAGTCTGTCACAAGAGAAAAAACCTCATGCTTCATGGTAACAGGAGGTCCAGGGGGCTTTTCTGGTTTTGCACTAAATCCTGGAGTTGACTCAGGGAGGTCACAACTCAGAGTGGTCAACTCTTCTATTTCTTCATCTGTATTAGTTCCAATGCACCTTGTGGATTTCAATAATGTCTGAGACTCACTACTGATCATCTTTTTAAGATCAGCAGTGGAAGTGGCAGTGGATATAGATGTAATCATAGTTTGTACAGCAGCATCACTTAAAACAATGACTTCATCAGTCTGGCAACTATTATCCATCTGTGATTCTTCGTGATCTGATGTACTGACTGCAATAGACATATCTGAAATTTCCTCATGGGTGTTTGCATCACAGTGGGGTTGACTTGCATTGCAATAATCATTTTCTGTCTCAACACTACATGTGTGATCAGAACCACCTCCAGTCAGAATCTTATAGGCTTGAAACAACACACATCGTTCTTCAATAGAGGTGACCTGTCTGGCCTTCTCTTGCAGAACCATCAGCACAGTCTGTAATGTGAAAGATTAAATCCCTAAGAGCAATACTTACAATATATATGATAGGTCTACCCTGTTACTTCCCCATTACAACTCACTCTGGTAATGTCTTCCAGTCGTAAATTGCGGAGTGGGCTCTCAGCCGGTGGAGCGATGCGGTAAAGCTCTGGCATGGTAGAAGCAATATTATCAGCAACTAGCGCTGGCCTAGGAGCACCAAAAACGTACTTTTGTGAAACCATGTTGCCCTGTGATTGGTTAGGCCTACGCAAACCTACTTTAAAGCTAGATTGGAGTTGAAAGCAAGAACTGTGTCCAGTAGATCGAACATAGAATTCGGTCGCATTTTACCTGCGGAAGTTTAGGAGATTGAAAGAAAGCAGAACGAGACAAATTCATGCCTGGGTGAGAACCGCGGGCGTCAGGGGTACAGGAGACCACGAGATGCTCGCGTGGGAACGAGATAATAGACTGCCACGGGACATGCGCGTGGCATGGATCATTCTGCCGCAACCAGCTGAGAGAAAGCAAGTGGTGTCACTCAGGAATCCATTAGCTCTTTCGTGCATGAATTTTTAAAGCAAAACAAAAATATGCCATTTATGGTTTAACGTTTAAGGAGGTACTCTGCCGTAGTAGTCGAATGTTCTACTGCTAGAAAGCAACTCTGAACAGATTATGTGCCTTTGAGTTGACTGCAAGCACCAAAAGTTTCGAGGTATGAGTACCATGACTGAAAACTAATAATTATCGCCAAAAATTTTGCCGTCCACTACAGTGGACACCATGCACGAAAGGGTTAATGAACACAGACTCGGCTTGTTTTGTATAGTAAATCTAAAAGTTTTTTTTTTTTTTTTTTTTTTAGAGAGATGTCACTGAAATATACAAGACTACTGTACCAATACGTGAGACAATCGCATTGTGGATGAGCCTAGTGTTCTCCTTGCCCTTAAATCTTAGCTTGGAAGTACGGAAAATTGCTGGCCCCACCATTGGATCCTCATCGGTCCCCTCTTCCCCATCTCGTTCGCGTGTTTCCTCTTCCGAACGTTGGAAACCGAAGCCCTAGCTGACCATCAAAATCCGTGCTGTGTCGTGAATCGTTCTCTCCTTTTTTTGCATGTTCAGGATGGCCTGTTACACTTGAATGGTCAAAGATTTTCTTCGACGCGTTGACATGATGTCAAAAGAAAGTAAACTGGGCTCAGCCGTGAAGCCATTGTTACCCCACGTATGAGTATATGTACTACAGTAACATATCTCTAACAATTTTGCGGATGTACTTATCTTATCACTAGCCCCATTCCTCGGAGGCCCTGATCCAGAGGGATACAAAGATGGGGAAATGTGGTAGTATATAGGGTGACAAAAAAAAAGTCCTGCCGTTTTCTATGAGAGGAACACAGCTTCATAATGAAAAAATAAGATACAATGGCTATGCGATCGACTTTGGACGGTTACATGGTGCTGAGATGCACGTCAGTTTTTTTCAGCACCCCTGCGTCGTGCAATGCCCATTTAAACTGTTTTTAGGTGGATCAATCCACCATAAGTGAGGTGCTTGACCATCTCAGAATTCAATTAAATTTGGCAAACGGTCGAATTATATTGAGAATAGCCAACAGACAAAAAAAAACATGCCTGTACTTTAAGCGGAGGCCGAGAAAAGTGAGTTTTAATTTGGTTATGGGGGGTGCAACTTGGCCTCCTACCCCCAGATGCTAACTTCCTGACTACACGGTTATAACCGGGTATTGCACATAGATAGCCTCCCTCCGCAGCCCTATGTACAGGAGCTAGAAAAATTGTTAAAATATAATATATATATTTGGAATCCTTGTTCAATTTTGGTTCTATTCAATCCCAGTTTGTTGTTTCTGATGTCGTATTGTAGCGAACCCCAGGGGGTCACAAGATATGGGGCACGAATGCCTCGCTACATATGGAGATCAGACCCAATGTAGTCGGTTGGTAATCAGGAAGGTTGCGTGTTCTTATAGATGGTAAATTAGCGAGGGAGAAGCGAAGTCTCAGATCTCTCTAGACTCCAAGTATGAAGAAAGGTACGTCCTTAGATTAGGTTAACAACTGTGCAGAATTTATTAGGATACTCAATAGGGGAGAAAGACCGGAAGGAGAAATACAGGGAGATACCGTCTCACGGTTGTAGCAGGGGCTCGCACGCACTTCGTCCTGATACGTGGACGATCGGATGTGTTGGTTCCTGGCCGCCGACCGTGATCCAGGTCGTCGGCTCGTGGTGAGTCCACAGCAGTTCGCTATACAGGCCGGCACGCAGTTCGGGGCTCACACTGCGGTTCACTGAGTTGACCGGCGGTGAGGGTCAGGCTGCGTGACTCGACACGCCACGTGTCGTCCGGCCNGGCCGGAGGTTCAAGGCGGACTCTTGTCGGGCAGAGGTGAGGGCGTGAAGGGGCGAGAGGAGGTCCGCTATTACTACTCGGCGTAGTAACTCGGGGACTCTTCCCCTCTGCTCATCCATGGGCACGAGGAGGACTCCACAGTATGGTGTTGAAAAACTTATATTCATTGATTGCATCCGTGCCATTACGTTTTGAGAAACTTGTGATGCCAGACTTGAATTCGTTACCCATTCATGGGTTTCGAAAAAGATTAAACGTTCACCTTCTACCTGATAAAGCCCTGTTTTTCAAAGCTTTGACCACACAGCAAATACTGAAAGACTCAGGGATTGATTTCTTTGGAAATGAGGAATCAGGGGTTATCCTGAAAGAACAAATTGAGGCTCTCATGCATATGGAGGGCAGGCAGCATGGATGCCCCCGAGAAGCCTTGCAAAGCAACTTCACCTGAGTGCTGAAGGACATGGAAGATGACACAGAACTCTTTGTCTCTTTTCATCTTACCCCGCTCGTCTTAAAGCAGTCAGACCTGTCAGCCAAGGTTCACACAAATTAATAGAAGTACATGTTTAGATTAAAAAATGAATGCTCTTTCTCATCATATATGAGTTTTTTTCCTAGCTCTAATAGCTTAGGCCGTGGAGGGGGGGGGGGGGCTATCTATGAGCAACACCTGATACAATGTTACCACCATATTTAGATTGACTTACCTTTCAAGGGGTAGTTTGACGCAGTTGCATCTGAGAGCGCTTCCAAAAGATATGGTTTTGAAGCCAATAAAAAAAAGTATGAATTTGGTCAAAATCAGTTTAAGGCCAAAACTGGCTTTGATTGAATTTTGAGATTATGGGGGCATAGACCGTTACTGCACTTGAGGTGTAATGATTCACCTGTAAACTTTGTAAAGGGACAATGCATGGCTCAGAGAAATGTTCAGAAAAAAGACAATCATCTTAACACCTTGTATATATCCAATATCAAGAGTTTATGAATCTTATTGTCATTTTTGCTCGAATATAAGAATCTTACTTTCTCCCATAGAAAACGCTAGGGCTTTTTTTGTTAATCACTCTATATCTGTGCCATAATAGTAATAGTAATAATATTTTTATTGGGACGAGTGAAAGGATGGAGGAAAGTATGCACAGCACACTTCATAACCATATTGGTCGTTGGTCCCTGGAGCCAATCTAAGTTTAAGAGGTAGGAAGGAACAAAAAAAATACAATGGAAATAAGGATGAAATAATGGATCAGAATTTTTTTTTAGAGAGAGAGAGAGAGAGGAAACATGCACACATACACAGAGTGGTTGAATAGAACAAAACAAATGAGCAACCTACGAGGGCTGGTCAAAAAGTTTCTGTCCTGAAGTAGAAAGACTGACATAATCCAAGTGATGATGTACGAGGGTCACTCAATAAGTTATCTACCTGAATAAGAAAGAAACATCCGAGGGGAAAAATAACACTTTATTTTTCAATGTAGTCACCTTTTAACTCAACACACTTATTCCACTTTGATTCCAAGGATTTTATTCCCTGGGAATAGAAGTCAACTTCTTGTCCATCAAACCAATCAGAAACGGCAACTTTCAGCTCTTCATTGCATGAAAATCTTTTNGAGGCATATACATAGCATTGTACCCAATGAAAAGCAATATGATGTTCATTCCAGAGACTGATGAAAAATTATGTTTTATGTGTCATGTGTGTGCATGGGCACAGTTTGGGGCTTTCTTTGGGAAGCAAATCTTGTAGAAAAATTGCTTCTTAAAAAAAAAAGTCTAGAATATGTTTATTCTATTGGCATGTTGTTCAGCTATTTGTGGCATCCATCTGGTTTAGTGTCAACCAAAGTTATTTCTGAAGTTTCTCAGAACCTGCTCCTTGTGTACTGCAATTTGGGGTTGAATCTAATTGATCCTGAACACCATCCATGATTTGCCTACTTGAGGCATCAGAGTCTTGAAGCATCTTTAAGGAAACATTTCCAGTTTCAACTTTGACCAATTGGCTGCATTCGCTTTAATTGTTCTCTGATACATGCATTTCCATGGAATTTGCAAGGATAGGTGATTCTGAAATTGGCCAGGAATTTTAACCTTTCTCTTGGTAACCACTCAAACTCAAGTATTCACTCCCATCCATTCTCAAATAAATATGGAGGATGAGGGCATTCTTTGCAGGAAAGCTTTTAAGTACATTGCCATCATAATCATGGATACATATTGTGATTTTTGCCACTTGCATACTCATCAATACAAAGCCTTGATTTATCCATTTACCTCCAGATATCCCAGAGGTTCCTTGTTCAGATCTTGAAAAAATTAATTGCAAAAATTACGTGTAATTCCACAGGTCATCCCAAAAGTCATGTAGTGATTTTGTGATGCATAAAAATGAGACCTATTCAATGACAGCCATTTGTTTGAGGTTCATTAGTTTGTGAGTGGCCCTCGTATTAATAGCAATATGTCTATTCTTTAAGAATTCGATGACAGAAAATTTTATGTGTTTCCTTTATTCCAGATGAGGCTCGGGGCCGTTTCTAGGCATATTGGGGCCCAGGGCAAGGAGTTCCAATGGCGCCCCACCCACCAAGCCAACTGCGACGCGAAGCACCACCGCAACTCTGGCGATTTGGGCCTTATCCCCGGAAGCTGACAGGGAGCCAGAACTGATGGAAATCATTTTGTTACATACGTAAATAATCAAAGCCAAGTCAAGGCATTTTCTTCCACGCAAACCATATAAAAAAAAAATACTTGTTTATTATTGTTTCTTTGCGCGCCCCCCCCCCCCCCCTTCCTCCCGCAGGCGCCCCGGGTGATCGCCCGCCCCTAGAAACAGCCCTGAATGACATCCATTCATAGATGGATGCCTAAGGACAGTCTTAATTTTTTCTTATTGCCATTGAGAATCAGTTTCCAAGCCCTTTTACCCAGTTTTTTTTCTTCTTTTTCTTCGTTCTACACGATGTTCTTTGGACATCGGCACCGGCAGATAGGAAATTTGTCGA
The DNA here is from genome assembly GCA_905338385.1 of Darwinula stevensoni. NCBI lineage: Eukaryota > Metazoa > Arthropoda > Ostracoda > Podocopida > Darwinulidae > Darwinula > Darwinula stevensoni. Next base: position 42,791 of record CAJPEV010001152.1, read on the forward strand.
TGGTGACAGGGCCGCCCAGAGGGGGGGCCAAATGGGGCAATCTGCCCCTGGCCCCGAGTATCAAAGGGTCCCAAGGAGGACCTCAAGGGGGCTCCAAGGGGTCTCCAGTTTAATTTTGCCCCGGGCCCCTGGAAACCTCTGGGCGGCCCTTGATGGTGCCATATCGGCGGTTGCCGAAACATCCCTACAGTCCTAGATTCAAGCGACGCCCGAGTAAATAATTCACTTTGGGTTCACCTTAAGCCAAGATGTAAAATTCCCCAGGGCAAGTTAAAAAATTCAAAAACGTAAGCCTCCCTACTAAAGAGAAAGACAGAAATATAGGGAGGGGGATTAACCGATGTACGTTTCGAAATCAAGGGAGTATAATAATTGTCTACTTTCACAGCATGCACCTCATGAGATCGAGCCGAAGACTGAAACAGAAGAGAAAAAAATATTCTCAGTGTTCCCTCCCTCTCATTTTCCCACTTCCTGTCTCCGATTCCATGTTTTTTCCAAAGAAAACAATGTTTTTAGTCTTCCTCACTTCTCAGAATTAGAGAGGATTAATGGAGGTCCTCTTCTTATCAAGTCACCTGGCAACCCTCCCACTCCCTGCTTGGCAAGTTCAGATTCAATTGATGACTAAGAGGGTAGGGGTCTTGCCTTCCCTTCTTGTTTTGTCATTTTTTAAATCTTCAGTTCCTGCCAAAAATGAGGTAAATAGGTGCAGTTTCATGAGTTTATTTTTTGCAATTGAATAAACATAAACGTTGGGTATCACAAATTTTTTTTTGGGGTTACTCCATAAATTATCCAGAATGTGTGCATCATCTGTTTGTTTCATATTTCTTTTTTCACCTCTAGCAGCAAGTGTATGTAAGAAGGCATGAACACTTTGTTCAATAATAAACAATGTCAGGCAAGCTAATGAAGAATACTTTGGGGTCATGGGAAACATAATTTTTCAAGTAAGGGAGCATTTTGTTTCAAATGGTGAGCATTTAGATTACATTATTTTTCATGGCAATTTTTTTTTACATCAGATGTTCATTGGGCCACCACAAACTAATGAACCTCAAACAAATGGCTGTCATTGAATAGGTCTCATTTTTATGCATCACAAAATCACTACATGACTTTTGGGATGACCTGTGGAATTACACGTAATTTTTGCAATTAATTTTTTCAAGATCTGAACAAGGAACCTCTGGGATATCTGGAGGTAAATGGATAAATCAAGGCTTTGTATTGATGAGTATGCAAGTGGCAAAAATCACAATATGTATCCATGATTATGATGGCAATGTACTTAAAAGCTTTCCTGCAAAGAATGCCCTCATCCTCCATATTTATTTGAGAATGGATGGGAGTGAATACTTGAGTTTGAGTGGTTACCAAGAGAAAGGTTAAAATTCCTGGCCAATTTCAGAATCACCTATCCTTGCAAATTCCATGGAAATGCATGTATCAGAGAACAATTAAAGCGAATGCAGCCAATTGGTCAAAGTTGAAACTGGAAATGTTTCCTTAAAGATGCTTCAAGACTCTGATGCCTCAAGTAGGCAAATCATGGATGGTGTTCAGGATCAATTAGATTCAACCCCAAATTGCAGTACACAAGGAGCAGGTTCTGAGAAACTTCAGAAATAACTTTGGTTGACACTAAACCAGATGGATGCCACAAATAGCTGAACAACATGCCAATAGAATAAACATATTCTAGACTTTTTTTTTTAAGAAGCAATTTTTCTACAAGATTTGCTTCCCAAAGAAAGCCCCAAACTGTGCCCATGCACACACATGACACATAAAACATAATTTTTCATCAGTCTCTGGAATGAACATCATATTGCTTTTCATTGGGTACAATGCTATGTATATGCCTCCTCTTCCACACATACAACATGATGCTCCAAATCATCATTTCCAGTTTCACCTCCCTCTTCTTCTTCCTCTTCTTCCTTGTGGGCATCTTCAGATGCTATTTCCAAAGCTTCCTCTGCCTCTTCAGCCAGAAACTCATCCAAAGCAGTCCTATCCGAGTCCAATGCAATGTTTTCAAGTGTCAAACCAGATGATGCTCCTTCCATGGTTTCTGGAAAAGGAAATGGAAATAAAAATCACAAACTCTTAGATCTAAAGGATATAATATATAACATGGTACTAGGTGCAAGAGGCTCTTGGCTCATGATTGTGCCAAGATTCTGGTCCATGAGCAGACACCCCACCACCCCCCTCCACCCTGTAATGTCAGCTAATAGATAGCTTCTCACCTTGGGAGACTCAATTTGGCCCAAGTGGTTACTCCTGAGATACATCACCCAGGGTCGGTTTAGCCATTGGGGTTCTTTTACGTCCCAAATCTAAAGATGTGACTTGCACTCAGAAATAAATACCTGATTTGATTGGGTTTGAACCTGTGTCCCCTGCCATGGGAAACAAGCTCATTACCAACCAAGCCACTCATCAGCCCCTCAATAAGGATAAATATAGATATGGATGTTGCTGCCAACTCCATGTCCTGCCCTCCAGTCCTCACAAAAAAGTATTAGATGTAAAAAAATTGCAGGAAGCTACCCATTCAATGTAATAACCCTTGAAAATGCTCAATCATGCCCATAATTATACTTATATATTAAAAAAAATACTGTATTGTGCAATCTTAAATATATCACATAGGCAAGAACATCTTACAAGGAATCACAGGACTTACTTGGGAGATCACCCTTACGGCGATATTCTTCAAGTTCTTCCTGGAAGGCTTTGCTGAATACTTCTTGTCTTTCTTTTAGTGCATCCTTCTGTGAAGCCTCATACTGTTCCAACTTGATCTTGTGGTGCTCAGCTAGGTGTGCTGTATTGCAAGAAAACAAGCTTTAAGGGAAATTGTAATAATGCACATTTTTCACTTAAAACATGTTGCAAGGAGCGTTGTACATAAGCGTATTGATTGGCATAAACAGCACACATGCAGGGCCCCATTTCAAAACAGGTTAACACTTTTGGGATGATGGACTGGCTTAGGTGGCTTCTCCCCTTTCTCCCCTGCCAGACAACAAGATGCATAGACATCCCATATATTCTATTATCTTTAATACTGTAAGTGTTGTACCAGCTGGTAGAGAAAGCCTCAATTCACAGAAGGAACATTTTGAAATTACTACCATTTGATGAATTTATAAAATTTTTGCAAAGTAGATGAAGCTGTCATTTACTATGGCATGTTACACCCAGAAACCATTGTCTGGAAAATGTTAAGTGTAGTACACATTTTTTATATACCCTTCCATGTGAAGCCAAAATGGCTCCTCAATTACATTTTGTGGCAAATGAGAAATTGACTACACTGACATCAACAACTGACACCACTCATCATATAACCATCAAAGGAGCTGTAAATAACTGGTCTTTTCATTCAGAAGTCGCAGCAGACCCATCTCTCTCTTGAGTATTACATAAATAAATGGGGCTGCCCAATACTACAGCCAAACCATGCCTTTTTATGCACAGTCTGGAAGAGGGATACATTTACTCCTTTTCCTTTCCCTTCCCTCTAATTATGACTTCCTTTTTGAGGGTCAGTGAGTTCAAGAATGGCTTTTATCTCATCTGTTCAAAAGTAACCTGTAAATGTATACTTTTACCTATGGTTTCACCAATATCAGACTCAAGAGTCCATCCTACACTACAAAAATCCTGTGGCTAATGCTAATCAATGTGCAACATCTAAGGAACTAGTCAAAAGATGGCAATGAAGGATGAGTAAAGCTCACTTCTATAATGCTCCAATTCAGCAAGCCTCTTCTCTTTGTACAGTGCAAACTGGAACCTATGATCCAACTGCTGTTCCCTGAGTTTCTGAGTTTCCAGTACATCTTCCAAGTGAAACAGTGCATCTTCTACTTCCTCAAACAATCCTTGGAGAGTTCCTGCAAGGAAGCAATGATAGGCAATGTAAACCATATAAAGGAAACTTCATGAGTTAAAGTGTTACAGAAAACAGCACTTTTCAGACGAAATCTGCACCTTTGGCTCATCGTAGCAAGTGGTAAATTATGAATCAAGTGCATACCTAAGTTTTCCATGACCTTGTCCATTGATTCAATCAGCTCTGGAAACACAGCAAGTTCTGAATTCAGCTTCACTATGCCATTCCATTGCTTCTCACTGTGAGCATGGAGGTCTCTAATAATGAGATCTACTTCTTTGGCTTTTTTGGCATTTTTTTCTGTCCATGTGTGCATTTCAGCCCAGTGCGTTTGATAGTGATGTAGCAGTTGCGAACCAGCATCAGTGTTCTTGTAGCCAAATTTGCCATGTGGACGAAAGGTATGACTTCCTCCTGACAGGCCCCTAAGGCTGCAAACGAGTCAGTCTTTGATAACTGCATCAATGTATTGGCCTAAATACACTAAAAGAATGAAAAAGCCTTCTGCTTCCATATCTCAAGTCTCAAGGTTGGCTGCAAGCAGCTTACCTTGCTGATAGTCCTTCTTGGACATTGTGGATTGTGTCCCTGATACTGTCAAGCATCCTTCTGAGCTGATGAAAGTATTTTTTTCTTAATCCAAACTTTCAGCTATCACAAAATGCCTTACTATTACAGCTTTATTACAAAGTGTTCATGTCTCTATATCCAGCACATCTCACCAAAATGCTCCTATGAACAAAATATAGGATGAGAGAAAAACGTGATCAATGATAGTCATTAAAAACAATATCCCATACATATACAATATATCTATATCTATATTATACAATATTACCACAATGATAAAACTGTTAGAGAGCTTTTGGGTGACAACTTGAAGGTTGCTCAGGTTGTATAGGTAAGTGGTTACAATGTGATCAGGACAATGAAAATTAATTGTAATGACTTCTGATATTACCCTCATCTATGACAATCTCATTCCATGTTCATTGGCAAGCCTTCAACTCATCTATAGATATTCCTATATAGGGTGTAACACAAGGGTATAACATAGCCATGAATCATAGAAATGTAGTATATGGATTATTTCCTGCCTAAACTGCTTAAAACTCACCTGCCTACCAGATAAGATACTGTAGTGTCAAAGTTACCCAAAAGTCCAAGGGTTTTTAGTGACCCCAGACTAACCCAACTTAGCCTAAATTATCCTATAATGGCCAAAGCTGAGATTATGTCATTCATTAATTTTGGTACAGGTAATATATATGTGAAAGACTTTCTCTGGATGCAATAAGGGAGTGGTGCTTACTGATATTCATGTTGAAATCAAAGGGCTAAAAACCTTCATAGCATCATAAAGAGAATACAATTCAACTGAATTTAAAGTCCTCATGGAATCAAAAGTTGTGGTTTTCAGTTGTGGTTTTCAAACTGCCTGGTATTCCCTACTTTTGGGCAGGACTGGTGACTTTGTTATGAGAAGTCATATCAATGTCTATGTCAAATGATTTTTATCATAGGAACTAATCAAAATTTTTCCAATGGTGTCTATCTGTAATCTAAACTAAAAATTAGGGATTTTGGTACCTTCCCTCTCTGAATACCTTAAAGACTCATATTGTCTCCTATAGAAATTCTGCAATATGTTTCTTGCCTCTATACTCACTTGGTGGTGAGACCCTTTCCCATATGCTTGGAAGTTTTTCCATAAGCAACTTGAAATCCTGATAATGACCTTACTTGGATAATTATGTGCTTCATATCTAAAATACTTTATGTTCTTCCTCAACTTTACAGTCAGTAATACACCCACTTTTTAAAAGTTCTGTCAGTTTATTGTGCCCCCATTTCAATTTTGTGTCCCGGCCAAGCTCCCCTCGGTGACTAAACTTGACAAAAGTTGAGACAAGTGTGGTAGAATGGCATTTGATATGCTTTAAAAGAAAACTTAGTTCTTAATTATTTCTCATGAGCCAGAAATAGTTGAATTTGACGCTTCATCTGCAAAAGTCTTTAACCCTTTCCTTGTCAAAAGAATCTCTATTCTCCTGAGGATTTAAATCCTTTTGAGCAAGGGTACTTGTTAAAGTGCACAAACTTTCCACTCTCAATTTCAGCATTGGAAGATATTAGTCCTTCATAAAAAATGCTTTCTTCATGCTGTTGCCTAAGCTATGGAATGAACTTCTTCCAGCCATCCACAATATGCCTGTTATATTTCCCTTCTGGAATCATACTTCCCTTAGGGCATTTTTATCATTTATTTTGGCCAGCTTAATCCTTGACCATGTTTTTCCTTTGTCCTTTCTCAGCTACTTTGAACTCTAGTCAAAGTATTATCTATCTTCTTACATTGATTTGGAGAAGATTTTGTACCCATGCTCGGTAGTTAAGAACAGAAAAAGCAAAAAAGATCACCCTTGTGGAAGGTGTCACTTCCTGCAATCGATGGAAATGCTCCGATTTTGAGGCAAGAATTCAATCCGAATACTATGCATTATATCATAGGGCCTCCCCAGTGCTCAGCAATAACCCCTTGTCATCCCAATCTATGAAGAATTCAACAATGAAAATGCACATATAAGCCAGAATGGGCCATGTTGATCCCCTTGGCTCATAATTTTCATATTCCTGAGATCCTACGTCTTTTAAAATCAACATTTCATCTCACTTGCATGGCAAGTAGAAAGTGAACCAATTGTGCCAAAAAATTAGGTGATTTAGCATTATTTGAAGTTGGATTAGAATCTAGCCATTTCATCTTCATAGGAACATGGTTAACTAACTACTGCGAACTAAGTACTAAGTTAGGGACTACATTTATCCGAAGCGGCTTAGGCTAACCTAAACTTGACTGCTATTGCCACAAACGCCAAAGATCGTAAATTTCTTCTTTCACTGCATACTTTTCAGAACTGAGTTTAGGCATTTTGGGGGATAGACTGGCTTTGTTTCATTTTTACTTTTTAGATTTTGCATCACCAAACCAGATTTACAGGACCATCGTCCCACATACTCGGAACTACTGGAGTAGACGATGCTACTGTCGTAGCTACAAATCGAGGCAATCCTCCTATCAGCATTCTGGACGTAGACCTAACAGGTATGGCTGCTCGCTCGTGAACTGTAGAGTGTTTCCGGATTGTGTTTCTCCATTTACATGTGCTTCTTGTTTTTCAATGGGCGCTATCGCCGGGTTGGGCAGTAGCAGTTCCCTCGCTCAGGGAGGGATGCCGTTGGTAGGTTAAAGTCCATCCGGATGGAGTGTATAAGAGGTAGTCTTATGAAAGTGAGCCAACCTCTCTATATATCCAGGGCACCCTGGCTCACCATTTGACTGCCCCTTTTTGTATGCCTTGGCAGCAACGGTGCACCAGGCCTAACATGTGGTAGGCCTAAGCAGCGACCTGTTCTATGTGTGCTTTCTTGTTTTTTAACTTGAGTCAGACAATTTTTCTCTTGACTCACTTGTGCAATGCATGTTCTTCATACTTGTGTGGGTGAGTCAAGGGAAAATTCGTCTTGCTCAGGTGAAAGATACTGTAATAAATACACCATTTAAAAAATAGCACTTGAGAAGCAGTGGACTTGCTGGAACCTTTCATATTGCCTTGTCAAAGGTCCTGCTAGAGTGATCATGCATATTGAATCAAAGTAGAAGAGAGCTTTCCAATTATAAAGAATTCGCCATGATTGCAGTGTGGAATTTCATGTTCTCAATGAGAATAGAATGGGTAGCATCTGCTCAAGATATTCAGAAAGCACTGGGTTTTTTTTGGAATTGGATATTGGGGGTAACTTTTTTTAATCCTTTGCAGTGACTTAAGTGGTGAGATCAAATATGGCTCAATCACATGGATATGAACCTATTCTGATTCCCCTTCTGATTGTGAATGCCCATCTTCATCCAAGTGCATCCAGAATGTGCAGTCACCCTGAATGACCATCATGCCATGTTCCCTATTCAAGTACCCTTTCCGCTTGAGTATCATTCCCAGGGCAGGATGTGCTTTCTATTCTGGAAGAGGGAAGTACTGGTGCAGAAGGTTTTCAACTTCTTCACCTTCACCTCAGTATCTTGGCACATCATTGACTCCACATCAGGTAGGCATAAAAATTAGACTCATATAATATTTTTATTTTCTTATACACTTTGTACTACTATTAGCTCTGCAACTTTCCTGTTGAAAGCACAGTTGATGCAATTAAAGTTTAATCCCATAATCTATCATGTTTAAACCATAGTTCACTTTTTTTCACATGCACTTTTTTCATGCTGTTCCACATTTTTAGTGCTATTGCTGCCCCCAATGGGCTCACATATATAGGCTTTTAATTATAGCACCTGACAATTAGCAATAATCTTTTAATTTTTTTATTTTAACCCCTTCACTGCTGCCCAGAAGTTAGCACCTCTTCCTGTTGGGCGTAAAAAAATATATGTATTTAAAGCTTTTAATTCCCAAGACCAAACTGATCCTGAGATAGCATTGACCAAACTACTTAAAGAATAGTCATTATAACTTTATTGTGCTACTCAAAGTCATTTAAAAAGTAATGTCTATTTCCAGATCAGATCAGAAAGGAAGTCTTTGACCTTGATTGACCCAGAAAGTTATAGAACATCATAGGGAAGTGTTATTGACCAGTCAATATGGTCAACTATGGTCAATTTTGGTAAATAGGACCAACTTTTATTTATTTATTTTTTTCTTTTAACCCCTTCACTGCTGCCCAGAAGTTAGCACCTCTTCCTGTTGGGCGTAAAAAAATATATGTATTTAAAGCTTTTAATTCCCAAGACCAAACTGATCCTGAGATAGCATTGACCAAACTACTTAAAGAATAGTCATTATAACTTTATTGTGCTACTCAAAGTCATTTAAAAAGTAATGTCTATTTCCAGATCAGATCAGAAAGGAAGTCTTTGACCTTGATTGACCCAGAAAGTTATAGAACATCATAGGGANAGAAAATACTTAACTAATTGGGATATTACTTACTTTGTCCCATGATCACAGACTTTGAGAATAATTTGATGCTCTGATGCAGACTATTAGCCACGACCATGTTGACCTTGCACAAAACTAAAATGTTTTCAAATGCAACAGGTGCCACAGTCTAGGTGTTTGGCGGGCTGCATGAACAAATCTTAAAAATTGAACTGGCTCTTTGGTTTTAGTGCTGGGGGATAAATGACCACAGTTATGAGCTTTATAAAAAATATCTTAATTCACTGAATTAAAAAAATTAGTGGTCAATAATGGTCAATTAAAAGGTGGTCAATTGACTGCCCCATCCCTAGAACATCACTATAGCTCTAAGAATGTTCGTCAAATACACTAGTATATACAAATATGTGAAAATTCCACATATTACCTTATATGATATAGTCACTTATTTTCATTTATGGAACATGCACATTGTGGATTAAAGTAAATACCCATCTGTGAACAGAATGTCTGCAACACATGACAATGTGGGATCAGGTTTCCAATGCCTTGGATGATAATCTGAATCTTATATCATACCACATGATTTCAGAGCATATACACATTGCCAATTCTTCATTCCTCTCATTTGGCTGATGGACATATCCTTTTTTTCCATTTTTATATAAAAAAATTTCACATAAGCTTTTGGGAAACTTCCTGTCATCTATTAGCTCTCATGTGTACAAGCAATCATGCAATTATATGCATTTTCAGGGCTGAGGGAGTGAAAAGGCGCCTTACGTACACCATGTGGACAAAAGTGATTGTTCACCATGCAAATGATGGGAATCTGGCAACCTTTATGCTCTCTGGATTCATGTGGTATGCTACCTCCAATTATAGGTTTGCTGAGAAGTACAGGTAGTAATCTGAACTAAAGGTCAAGCCTTGTATTAATGGGTAATGAAAGGGCTTTGTGTGTATTGCATAAATATTTCATGCATGGGTGGGCATTCATTTTTGTTCATTAGTATATATGGGGTAATAAACAAGTAGCTGATCAAATCTGAATGCAATACTTGAGCCATATGAAGTTCTTATGCTGCTGTATTCATTTACACCACAAAAGATGATAGTATTTAGATGCAACAAAGGAAATATTTGACTACCTGCATTTAAGTAAAAATGGTGTGTGTATTGCACACTTAAGCAGGGTTCCAGCTAAGCCTTTATGACTAGCCGGGGCACTCAATTAAAACCAAGAGATACCAAAGGAGTATGATTCCAAGCAATGCATTCTTTTGGACAAACTGGGACACTGCAAGACTGCAGATATATATTTTTCTATTTAACCTAGATGTTCACTAATTTTTTTATTTCTTCTTTGCTCCACTTCTCCCCTAACTTCCTTACCCCCTCATTAACAATTTTCAGACCATTGTCTCTTGGTATTTCATATTTTTCTTGCTTTATTTTGTCCATCAGGCCACTGGATACATCATAATCCCATAGAGAAAAATAAACATCTATTTCCTGTTATGATGCCTGATGGCTCCATGCCCTATGCATAGATGGCATAGAACCATCATCAGGCAACAATAATAACTACACTATTCACTAGGTCCCACATTTGCCTTGAGCTTTCTCTTGTATACATATATCTCACCAGTTTCTACATTGCAGCCTTGACAAACCAGAAAAGCTATATTTTTTTGGAAGTTTCAAATGAATAACTCTAGTGGGGGAGGGTCGGAAAAAATTCCAAACCATAATACTTCTGGATACATTCTATAAACTATAAAATGGATACTTCTATAAACCATGACCCCTTTTGAATTAAGGTAAAAGTTGAATACAAAGTCACTGACCATTAGAAAATTTTTAGATCATTAGGTCAAAGTAAGTAATATCCCAATTAGTTAAGTATTTTCTTAGACTTAAACATGGATATAAGAAAGGTCAAAATTTTTCTCCCATTGCCAGGTATCCTCCATCTTACGAAGGGAGGAACGAACCATTGATGCACGTTCTGAGGGCCCAGTGAAGACGTTTGCCACTAATCAGTTGGCATCCAATACACCAATTGAAGATGTTCATGTGGAAGCAGAGTGTCTGCTGCAACAAGGTTGTGCAGCTTCCTTGCCTAGTTGCTATGAAAGTTGAAAGTGCTTGTATGTCTAGGCCTACAGTGTGTTCCAGTTGAGTTTGACATTTCATTTCTGGCACATTCATGGCAGGTTTATTTTTTCTTGATCTTCCAACTTTGTATAATAATTTCATGATCAAATATAATCTCATCAGACTCAAATGAAAGACTGTAAGCTACCCTGGAAACATGGCAGCAGCAAAGCTACAGCTAGGAGGAAACTATTGGTTTTCCTGACAATTATCTGCATGAGTCATTTTAAATCCTGCAGGGGTCATTTCAATTTCAAAACATAACTTGGATGATGAAGGCCAGGACAGAGCTTTCAGGCAGAGAAGTTGCTCAGGATAAGAGAGACAGCAGTTGGGCACATAACCCATCTGAAATTCTTGGTTTAGTTTTGTCATACACAACCTTAATTGATTAAATGCTAAAGGAGAAAATGTATCAATGGCTAGAATGGCCTTTAACTCAATCACTTGATTTATAGATTTTCTATGTCGGTTGTGATAGTAAGAAAGTCAAATGTAACAGATGCACAAGGTATACCATTCTTGTGTAAGGGGGAATGCCTATTCATTGCATTTTCACATGCAGCTTTAGGTGCATTTACATATTATGTTTTTTTGCAATTAATCTTACTTGGCAATTACTGATACATCAAGGTTATTGATAGGAATGTGCTACTACCAATCATTTGGGATGAGAGGCCAGATTTCACACATGAAAAAACTGAGGGGAAGATTTTGGGGCTCTCCTTTACCCTCAACTGGTATCATGGAGTCATATTGACCCTAGCAATAAAAATCTCAATTAAATGAAGTTATTTGAGATGAAAAGTTATATATTGTGGCAGTTTCTTGGCTAACTATACTGCAGTGAAGTGGCATGGTAGTAGCATATTCCTAGGACTAACCCTAACCCTATCAATAATTGCCAAATAATATTAGTTGCAATAGGAGCACCATATGCAAATGTACCTGAAGCCATGTGTTGCTAAAATGCAACAAGAAGTCATCCCCTAATATGGGTATGGTATACCTTGTGTACCTGTTGCATTTGAACCTTCCTTATTTCATTTTTGATACTCTCAAGTAACTCAACACCACAATTGACATAGAAAACCTATACAAATAGCATGCCATTATATGTGGGAAGAATTGCCAGTTTCCTTATAATGTTTTTATATGTACAGGTTATCTGGTCTCAGAGAAATTGGTTTGAGAAAGATTTTCACTTTTTTTGAGCCACACTGTATATTTGTGAAGACATGATGAGGCCAACCTTTTCACCACCTTGCCTTTTATGGTGCCTGCTATCCTCTTTTGATCAAGATTCAGGGAAGAAGTAGTTGTTGCATCAGTCACATGCCCAATTTCACTTGGACTATTGTAATTGAATGTGGTGCAGCATTGTAACATAAAACCAATCTTGCAAAAAATTTCATCTGTGATCGTGTTTGCATTTATAGTTTTCTGTGAACAAGTTTGCTCTCCTTGGCTCTGAATACATATTAGAGATTTTCCTGCCTGAAAAGGCTTCCATAGTTCATCTGTGGCAATAGCAGTTCATCAATCTGTTTAATGAATGCTCCAGCTACAAACAAAATTTATTTTTGGTTGATTGATTATTTGCTTGAGAATCTGTTATGTTAAGAAGACTATGTCAATATGTATCTATTTTTCTCACTGTTCTCTGGAAACCCCAATTTTAAATGTTCTCTTTTTTTTTTTTGTTTGGCAGGTCTTCTTTTTGGGACATTTGATGGGCATGGAGGACCAGCTTGTGCACGAATGGTATCCCGACGCTTGCTTCATTACTTAGCTGCAGCTCTCCTGCCTGTTGATATCTTGAGACAAAATTATGCTTTTTTGAAAGGGACATGTGGTGCAAAGTTACTTGATTTATATGACAATGAAGGCATGTACTCTATTGAGACAAAGAACCCAATGTATAGAGCATTATTTGACAGGTATCTGGAGGATATTCTCCAAATGAATGGCTTCCAGTCCATAGAAGATGCCTTCCATTATGCATTTGTACGGGTTGATTCTGACATGAGCACAGAAATCATTCAGTCCAGTAATGTTGGAACTCTAAGTTCTGAATTACTTTCAGTTGCAATATCTGGAGCTGTGACTTGTGTGGCTTATGTTCAAGGATCTAATTTATTTGTTGCCAATCTTGGAGATTGTGCTGCATACTTGGGTGTGAATACAAGTCCTAACACATGGGTTCCCAAGAAGTTGACTCTTGAGCACAGTTGTGAGAATGCCAGTGAAGTACTCAGGGTACTCCTGGAACATCCAGAAGCTGAGAAGGAAACTGTGATAAAACAAGATCGCCTCCTTGGACAGCTTGCCCCTCTTCGAGCTCTTGGTGATTTTCGCTACAAGTGGGATTTGGCTACTCAAAGGAAGCTGCTTTTACCATTTTATGGCCAAGATGTGATACCACCCAATTACTACAGTCCTCCTTATTTGTCCTCCATACCAGATGTAGTTCATCACAAGTTGAATATGAAAGACCATTTTCTTGTAATAGCAACAGATGGCCTCTGGGAACAGATGCTTCCAACAGAAGTAATTCAGTTGATAGGAGAACACATGGGAGGACATGTCTCTCTGGGACTTGTCAAGATCCCTCCCCACCAGCTCACTCTTGCAGATGTAAATAAAATGCTCATGGAGAGGAAGAAGCATGCTCGTGTGAAACCCATGGATCTCAATGGTGCTACTCATCTCATTCGCAGTGCTCTAGGTGGCTGTGATTTTGGAATAGATCAACAGAAGCTAGCTGATTCTTTAGCTTTGCCTGATGATATAGTTCGTCTCTATAGAGATGACATCACTGTCGTTGTGTTGTATTTTGACATTGATTTCTTGCGACAACATGCAACAGCATTCAACTAAGTTTAGCACAAATAAATTATGATTTTCTAGTCACTTTCATTCAGGACTCCCCACTGCTTGTTGGATAAGTTTTTTGCCAAGATTTAAATAGAAGTTCAAGATATATGGTATCATTGTCATTGCCAGAGGCAGTAATAATATAAACTTCATCCTTATGCCAAGGATGGCTACTTCTTGGCTGGACACCCATGCTTTCTGTTCAGTTCCTGATCAGACAGTCTCATAAATCATCAATGAAGGAAAAAGGCTAATTGTGAATCAGTACTATGGCTATGATAGGAAAGAACATGTTTTCACATCATACATAATTCAAATTAGTTCAATGTTGGCCAGGAAGCCATTCCCTTCCCACCATCATGAATTTGAAGATTCAGTGTTCTTGCTGTTGGCACAATCAGCAGTGTGGGTATTGCTTATCCCAATTTATGAGAATATTTCCAAGTAATCTGCTTGTGATTTGTTCTGAGAACCTGTTTTTCATAAAAAGTGGCAGCTACAGTTTGTAAATGCATTGCTATCTTGTCTGATTACTTGTTACCTTGAGATAAATACTCTGGTGGTGAGTATAATTCCTGAATCAATTCTTCTATGCTTCTTCAATCCAGGGTGAGAAGTGAGTTTGTCTTAAGTGAGTTGGCACCTACAGCAAATCACTTGGCACTGTGCCATGTGTGCCACATATTATAGAAAAATTATGGATCTGACCACACACAACCCTGCTTCATTACATAGGATATGTCAAAAGTCAGGAATTTTGGATTATAGTGTTATCATTTATTTCCTACCTAAACTGTTAGGAGCTCAACCACCTATTGAATAAGATTCTGTAGTGCCAAAATTATCCTAATCACAAAATATTATCAAAATATATCTGTTTTCACTAAGAAGGATGCAAAATAACCCACAAGGGGACTGAAAGTTGAAGAGTGAGTAGCAGTTTCATGCTGCAGTGCTCATTAAATGTTCAGATTACTTAAACCGACTATATTGACATATACAGGGTATGCAGGGGGAAAAAAAAAAGGCTCCCAACTTTGAAGTAGTATATTTCTATTCATACTCAATTTTTATTATTAATAAAACATCCTTACACAGGCTGATATGTTCCAAGCAGACCTGTGACAGGCTTGTAAATTTATTGTAACAAAGCAAGGCCATGAGCAATTATGTATAGCCTGAAATTGAAAATTGGATGAAATTGGAAAAACGGATGGATGTTTTAAGTGTCAAGTGGAGGAAACTCCTTTGTGTTTTGGCTGCTTATTGTGGAGGCCACATTAAACAGATCTTCCATAAGGGTTTTTAAAGGCCTTTTGCTAGATGTGGTTAGACTTTTTCATGGTCACTGGCTGTTCAATCAATAGGTATCAGTCTAGTTAGTTTACTTTACTTTGGGTCAAGGACAAAAACTGGATTTGGCAATAACCAGAAATGTCCTGGCTACTGAAGTGGAAGGAACATATTGAGGAATTCCTTAACCCCCTTGGCATTTGATCCGAGCCAATCTCGGGGTACTTTCAGAAAAGTATGAATTTGATTTCTGACCTGCTGCATTGTTTATATGTGCTACATGTAAGGCATCAAACAACAGATGCATAATAAATGTGTGGGTTTTCAGTAGAAGGAGTATATAGAGAGCGTAAAGCTTAAATACCTCATGCAGCAGAAAAAAAAGAAGTTATTTTTTAGTAAAAATTAAGCCGGAAAATGAAAGGCCAATGAGGTTAACCCACCCACAGTATACTCTTATGTACCCTTACTCAGAACATACATATGTGGAGAATAGTCTCACTATGGAAGTCCTGCAAGCTATTGTTAGCTGAAGGAATGGAAATTCTGGTGTGCATGAAATTCTGGCAGAGGCTTTGGACTATGGTGGATGCTCACAGCTTGCATAAGATCTATCTAACACCATGGGAATAGAACATCTTTGAACTGACAGACTGGTGTGACTTTTGTCATGAAAGGTTCAGCATTCCACCTACTGAGCTTGAGTCCATTGCCAAG
Source organism: Darwinula stevensoni (assembly GCA_905338385.1). Classification (NCBI taxonomy): domain Eukaryota; kingdom Metazoa; phylum Arthropoda; class Ostracoda; order Podocopida; family Darwinulidae; genus Darwinula; species Darwinula stevensoni. The sequence goes on from CAJPEV010001152.1 coordinate 58,706, forward strand.
GATCAGGTACATTGGAGTATGCTCCCAGACCTGCTTGCACCTCTATCATATTACATTCATATTGATATAAAGGAAAACAGATGAAAATGAACAACCTGATTCAGGTTTATTCAGTGTTTTGCATTTTTCACTATGGCAGATAAAGATTAGTCACCATGAAGGGACTGAAAGTACCCTGTTTGTTTCCATTATTCCATTTCTTTTATGTAGTTGCTCATAGCCTTGCTGCTTTTGTGCAATGTCAATTGTCTGTTTAATGGGTACCTTGATAAGCATTCAAATTTTACTTTTCCAGCTGGTTATAGCTGACTTTGGTATGAAAGATACAATCTTGGATTAATCTTTTGAATAGCCTATAAATCATAATGCACCCCGAATAATCCAACTCAAACTTTCTGATTAGCAGTAGGTAATGGCAACTTTGTCAAGGTGAATGGTTGCATCTTATTTTCTGTAGTAGTTTTGTTTTGTACACTTAAAAGTCACAATCTCTAAGGGTGGCAATTGCCATTTGTTTGAAAAGTAATTCTGTTTTGACTCCATTCTATATCTGCAATGATGTTTCTACTACTGAAACGAATTTGTAGAGCGCTCTGCTGTAGCTTTGTAGTAACTATCCCCCCCTTTCATTATTGGGAATCACTCCACCAGAATTGCTCTTTTTGTCTGCCATTGCTGCAATGCTTTCATGTTGTGCACCTGTTCAAAAAAATGATTCCATGCTGAGATTAAATGCTAGAAAATAGTAGAAAAACTGAAATGATTGACCTGGGATACATTCTGATAAGAAAGCTGAAACTTCTTGTGAGAAATATGATTTAAACTTTCCCCTGTATTGCATAAGAACTTACTATGTTGCAGTTTGCATTGTAGAGCTTTTTTTTTTTCAATTTTTTTTCATTGGTGGTTCTCTAGTTATTCCTTTGTAATCCATGGAAATTTGTACCTTTTTGATGGCTTGGTTTTAGAGTTTGGTGTGAAACCTCTTCCCCTGATCCCATTGACAATTATGAGTGACATAGCCAACTGGTTCAAGAGCCTACCAATCGTCACAAGATGCTGGTTTGGGTTCACAATTGCCTTTACTCTCCTTGGAAGGTTTGGGCTCCTTTCACCATATTATCTCATGCTTTTGCATGAACCGTTCATCAAAAGATTTCAAGTGAGTTTACAGTTCTTAGAAGCTTCTGTTATGTATGAGGTGCATTCAAAAGTACTGATCAAGTCACAACCATTAATTATCTAATTAATGGTAGTAATTAGCTGGAACTTGAAAAAGCTTTTGCCAGCATTAGTGCATTTAATTGAGTCCGCTTTGAGCACTGCTTGAAGATGGCAGCATTTTCTGAAGTCAAGCTGAAAACCATATGCAAGTTTTTGACTCACATAGGGAAGAAAGTGCCTGGCATTAATCATTGAGTGAAGTTTATAGAAGTATAGGGTGGGCAAAAAAAACTTTTGTCATTTTTATAACTCCACACCACTAGTCCTCAAAAGTTTTCTAAAATCACAATGTATAGAACATTCAGCTTTCCAATTATGTCAACAGAATAAAGTTTCATGGTATGACTTTCATGCAGTCAGATAAAGAGTATAAGAGGTGGCACTGGAAAGGTTGATGCCATTCTACAATGGCAGCTAGTGCATGCAAGAGGTCACCTACTTGCCATAAGTAAAGGAATGGACATCACCTAGAGCACATCTTGTAGGGTATTGGTAAGTGCACTTTTCAAGCTCTACCTCTGTTACATGATGCGTAACTGCATCAGAATGATGGATTGGATTGTAAGTCTTTTGACATCAGTGAAAAGCTAGATTCTATATTATTCTATATATAGTTCTATATAGAGATGCTCTTGCAAAATTTTCAAACTCTTGAGAAACTATATGGTGAAGCATTAAAGATAACTGAAGATTTTTTTGGCCCACCCTGTACTTGCCTCTAATATTCACCATCAGAAGATGGAAGAGAGCGCTAGCAAAAGGGCAGAGAAAATGTTGATGGTCCACATAATGAATAGATGTCTGAAAGAATGTGACAAAATTTGGGACCTTGTGGAGAGCAACGTTATGGGATCTGCTCACACAATTTCAACTGACAAGTTCCATGTGAAAAAGGTTCATCTCAGTTAATTCCAAGGCACCTCATGGCAGACTAAATGGCTGAGTGGATCCCTTTTGACAGTTTATGCATCATTTTCAATGAGGTGATGCACTCTTGACTGAAATTGTCATAATCTATTTGCCTAGTTACCTCCTTTACAGGATTACCTCTACAGCCCTGAGACAAAATGTCAGTAATTTCTAATGAAGTACCAAGGTTCACCTCCATTGGCATTGCAAAGGTGTTTTTGCCATGCCATGCCAAAAACAATATTCCTTGAAAAGGTTTACTTAAACATCATTCACATGCTTCTGCAAGGTATTGCAAGAGAGCTGCCATAGTGGGCAACCAACTCCATCATCCTCCACCCTGGAAAAAAATTCCATCATCACATCACAGTTCATGACTTCTTGGAGGAAAAGGATGTTGAACTGCTGCCTGTTACCTGTTATTTTTTGGATCTACCTTCAGCTGCTTCTGCATTTTCCCAAGCTTAAGGATCAGTTTTGTGACTCAGGATTTCTAAGTCATTCAGCTCTGGGATCAGCCATTCACTAGTGGATTAAACATACTCCTAAAGACTTCTTTGCAGGAGCCTTTCAAGACTGGCTGAAACTGAGAAAAATTGAAGATGAAAGGAGACTATATTAAGACATGAGAATAATTTAACTGTTTGCTTTTCATATAGAGATGTAATAAATGAGTTTTGAGCAATACTTTTTAAAAGCACCTCATACTTTAGATTAGGGCTTGAATAATGAGCCTCTTAAATGACTATTGTGTGTCTACTTTTCAGATATGGCGACCATTCACAGCAGCCTTCTATTACCCTCTATCTCCTCAAACTGGATTTCATTTCCTCATTAACCTGTACTTCTTGTACAATTACTCATATCGATTAGAAACAGGTGAAACTTGATTTTGGGAAATTTATGCCCCAATCTCAAACATGTTTGTCTATATTGGCAACATCATTTCAGGAACATTTGATGGGAGGCCAGCTGACTACCTCTTCATGCACATCTTCAATTGGATCATTGCAGTCATTGTCGGGCTAATTGCATCAATCCCGGTATGTTGATGGGTTTGTTCCCACAGGGCAATTCAAACCAGGTTGAAGGGTGAAACAAATGGCTTTTAGGGAAGAATTGTGGTGTCAAGGCATCATTTCTTTCAAAATTGCCACTGTGCTGGATTAGCTTCCCCAGGACACCTTGAAACCCTCCAGAGACACAAAAAAAGGGGTTCAGTAAGTTAGCAAAGTCTTGGTGATGCTGTGTGTCTGATTTGCATCAACATGGAGGTTTCATAGATATTGAGGTAGGGGAGTGTGGGGCACCATGGATCACTTTTTTGCAGGCCTGCAACTCAGGCATTTTTATTCTTCTGAAGCAATGGACAGCCATGCATGTAAAGACTTGGATCATCTGCACAATTCTCTGTTACAAAGTTGTCAACAAATTTTGCCTACAAATTTTGAGCAATTTAGTCATATTTTAAAATGGGCTACCTTGGGTCAATGTCAGGTACAATTGGTTGTCCCCATAATCATTGCTAAAATGAAATTTAGTTGACCAAAAGTCATCACAAAAATAAGTCTTCATACCACAGGAGGAGAAGCTCTTGGATACTGATGCACTTCATCAGAGTTACTTGGAAAAATTAGGAACCTTCAATTGGAAAATAATATATGATTTGCTTAACATCCAAGAATATCACACCTGCTGGTGTTGAACCTTTCAGAGTCTTGTGCTTCTAATTGCATGTTATGTTAAGGTTGGAAGACTGAAGAGGAAATTCTGACCTGCATTTGGCAACTTTTGAGAAACATCTGGCACAGAGTTATGACCCATTGTGCCCCAACATGAGCTGTTAAACTGAAATCAGTATTATAAACAAAGTAAGTTGAGATTGTAGCTTATACACAGGCATTGAACTACTGATTTCCCAAATCCAGTCAGAATCAATACTTTTTTATCAAAAGAAGCGAACAGCAAAAATCGAGATGTCACTGTCTAAAACAAAGAAAGTGTCTCCCGCAGCAAAACATCTGCACTATTTGCAATTTGGGTGGGGAATACTCTTTTTCCAACTACACTTTCCTGGCACCTTAACTGGAAGATACCCAGCAGACAACATGAAGAAAAACAGAGCTGAGAGAGCTATAAACAACCTGACCCATAGTACCTTGTGACCCATGGTGCCCTACCTTCTCCTACTATGGAATAGAACAGACATGCACCCCTTTTTTGGTGGAATAAATGCTCCATTCATTCTTATAACTTTTTGTTTCATCCTCTTGGCCTTCCTTGAGTAGTATTTAAGTGTTATTTTCACCATTTGGTGAAAAGATGTATTACTGAATTTTTTTTCTCTCATGCATGGAATTGATCCAATCTTGTTGACATGGTGTCTCAGATGAATACACTCCCCCTCTCCAGAGAAAACTACAGGGTGACAAACAGTAGACAAGAATTAGAATATATTTTTAAAGGATATTTTTTCAAGACCAACAAAGAATCAGATATTGATTGAAAGATACAGCCAATGACTGGTGTGAAATCAGTAGAGAGAGTGTGGCCAAGGCCTCTACAGGTAGCATAGCTCTTCCTTTGAATTTACATTGTTTTGGTAGGCTCTCACTTGCAATTTGAGAAGTCAGTTTTCATAATTATTATCTAATTAACTGAACCCAGCAGAACATTTTGTGCATATATGTTGACTGGTTTGGAAGAGTTTTCATTGCAGCAATCACACTGCACCACCCCCTCATCTCTAGTACTCAAGACCTTGATCATCTGACTGACATGACACCATTTGCACTGTTGGCTACATCTTTGACTCAATCAAATGGTTTTTGCAAATGATGTTCCAACACAAAAAGAGATGCAGGTTCATTTATACAATTTATACGAGAGTAAGTTTTTATGATCTCTTAAGAAATTTCCTTTGGAAAGATGTTCTCTTTATTTTTTAATCACCCTGATATCCAATCCTTATTCAATGCCTTTTCTAATGCAGCATTTGTTTCCTTTCAGATATCTTATGATAATAAATAAACAAGATATATTGATTGGTCAAAGTGATCAGGATGGTCACAATGTAGGTGCAAATTTCATTTCACAATCTTAGGTTGCTGAAAAGCTCAACAGATGTAAGACATGTTAAGAAAATTTGGAATATTGGCTCCAGTGAGTATGAAATGAGTGGAAACAAGATATGAAGGATAGAGATCAGTCTTTTATAGGATTTAATAAAGAAAATCATCATAGCATTAATTGGATAGCAGAAAAAAAGTGTAATTTTATTTGTCTCTTGGAAAGAGAATGGGAGAAGAAACACCATCATACTTCTGTTCATTGGGAACTCCAGAAACATGGATGCTGCCCTTTTCATGCCGTCAAGAAGCCTATAAAATCAGCATTAAATTTGAAAGTTGGGTTTGACTTTTTGTTGTCATAGTGGGATGAAGCAGACTTGACTCATCTTGCCTCATGAGATGAATTTTAACTTTGACTTAGAATCACTCATGTCAGAATAACCATGTTTGATCAAGAAGCTGTGAGGAAATTTTAGATGTTGAATGCTATTAATAATCTTCTATACTACCTGAATGTGTTTGCCTTGTTCATTTGCTTTGCAGCTATGCAAATGGCCTAAGTAATCAAAGATCAGCTGTGGGATGCCTCATATTTCTGGGAAGATGTTCTGAATGCATCATTTTTGGCAGATGAAGAGAATGTTAAAATTGTTGCTGTCCCAGTGTCAGATGTTATGTTTCCTCCATGACAAAGCCCCCTGGTTTCAAGGCTTTATTATATCATAAGCTTTAGAGAGACCTGAAAATGGACAGTTTACAATGAATGGCTTTGGAGCACCCCAGATTGCATTGCCATTGAGGACATAGGCCCCTTCATCAAATACTGTATAATGCATTTCTTCCCCATAGCATGTTTCCTTGAGAGAAAAGGCATATCTATCTGAGACACCCTGTATAAATCATGTTCTTTAAATAGCAAGGGAGGGATACCTGAATGTATTGTCCCTGTCTGACTCAACCCATGATAACAGTCATGGTGTGTAGTGAGGAGTTTGGAGATGATAGGAAAGTTATTCATCTAGGAAAGGAAAACCACTGCTCTAACTACTACATAAAAACTCATATCTCATCAACAAGGAGAGAGATATAATATGATTTTGAAGTCTAATTGCATGGTTTTCCCTGCAAGGTGCATGAGGGCCATGGACTTGGATTATGCATTCCTGTGCATATGCATGAGTGCAAGACCAGTCATTCTCATATGATTGAATTGGTCTTTGTCGAGAGGAGCAATTACTGCTATGAATAGATCGTTTCATCAGATGGCTTCCATTCTGAGCCAAAAGGAAGAAAGCAACTGCAATCATGCCCTCACTTTTGGTTCCTTTATTGATGCTAACAGATTTTTGTCACACTTAGAATATTAATGAATCATACAAAAGTAAAATCATAAGGCATCTCCCCTTGCTATGTAATGAATCAATGATATGTATTTAAACCTTGTAAATGTTACTTATATTCTTGAGTCTGGAGGAACACTGGAGTTTTGCCTTTTTGTTCACTCAGATATTGATGGACATTTTGGTGTTAGCGACACTTTACATCTGGTGTCAGCTGAACAAAGATATGATAGTTGCCTTTTGGTTTGGGACTCAATTCAAAGCCATGTATCTCCCCTGGGTCCTTTTGGCTTTCAACATGATTGTCTCTGGAGGGTGAGTTCTACTCTCAACTTGTACAGGGTAGTGATTATGATTAAAGCTCCTTATGAGAATCCTAATTGCTTTATTACTTTTTTTTCAGAGGTGTGATGGAGTTGATGGGAATTCTCATTGGCCACCTTTACTTCTTTTTGGCCTTCAAATATCCTCAAGACTTTGGGGGTGTCTCTTTGATCAGCACTCCCCAATTCCTGTGAGATTAATTTTTTCTTGTCAACTCTCTATTGCAGAGTTACTTCCCAAAAGGTCTGTTCCAAAGATAGTGTTTTACTTCCCATAGATACAACTACCTACCTAATAGGCATGGTGGCGTCAGTGGCTTTGGTCAAGCTCCAACTGCTCCTAGCCGGAGGGATGCCCCAAACCAGGGTCGGTACAACTGGGGTAGAGGCCATCTTCTGGGGGACAACTGATGTATGACCATGTCAGAGAAATTGATTCCATGATGAAGAAATTCTGTTTTATTTATTTACATGCTTGTGAGCTACTTTCCATCCTCTGTCTGTGGCTGTTAAAACCACCATGGTCACTCTTGGAAATGAAATATGTGTTGAATTCCTAAAATGCCTTTGCTTTCCTTGCAATTTCTCTCAATGAGACTAGCTTGAGGGTCAAGTAGCCTCATGCTTTATTGTTGTGGAATGTTAATTGCAGATTCAGCCTCAGGTGAAAATAATATGCATGCCAATCGATAGAACACTCTTCTTGAGATAAACAAGAGTTTGGATCTTGATCTCTTGTTTTTGGATTTCTCCTTGGTAGATTACCTAAATAACCATGAACTACTCTTTGGCCTTCCCTATTTTCTCTCCAAAAGCCACAAAAATATGAGCACTTGCAGTCATTTTTTCAAATGACTACTCTCTATGGCACTAAATACTGAACTTGAAGAAATTATTAGAATGTCCTCTCTCTCCAGTATTAAAAAAAAAACAGCTCTCATCGGCGTTTCTTCCAAGTGTGTAGCATGTCTCAAGCAGGGGGATTGAAATAATATGGATTATGACGTTTAAATCTTATAAATAATTGGTTGGTGTTTTAAGCAAAATAAAAATGGAATTGATACTATTTATCATGATTGATATATATGAAGGACTCATTATGTATCAGCATTCCCATTGGGGGAAATTTTCCAAAACAAGAAAGGGCATGTTCACTGGTACTTTACATGGGTTTCAAAATTCAACTGGCATGAATCACATATCAATTGAAAGAGCTTGAGGAAAGTTTAGATCTGACACTAGTTTCAGGATTGTAACTTGTGTTAAGTAGGAGATATAAGTGTTTAAGTTATTTATATCTGGAAAACTTTTACTGTAACTGTTTGAAACGAAGTGGCTAGTTACAATCGAGATTTTTACAGTGCTATCAACTAATATTGCAATGCCTCAAGAGCTCCTTGTGTCAATATTTGTCACTCTTGTAGTTCCTGATATACTGTGACTTTTCACAATCTTTAACATTTTCAAAATATACTGTATATCAGGTTGTAAAGGTGAAATTTAGACATTTCGATTTTTTCTAGAAAAATCTGGAAAATGTTAGAACTTTCTATGTAGGTGTATAAGTAGAGTGACCAGTGGGCATTGTGAGCGTGAGTGCTTATCGTGAACCTACAACAGATACATTGACGCAAGACTGCACTCTAGTCGTTGTTGAGTTAATTGTCAATAAATTGTTTTCTGGAAAATGTCTAAATTTCACCTTTACAACCTGATATAAAGAAAAGTTGGAAGCAGAAGTTTGCTTTAGCTCTATCACAGCTCTACTTTGAGTCCAAAAATGCTTTCAGAGCTCAACTGGGCCAAAGGTAGCTGTCTGACCCCTAGGGTTACTTTTCCCATGGTAAGCGAACTTTGAGGCAGCGTATCTCAAGAACAGGTTGAGGTAAAGCGATTAAGTCTGGGATTTTTCATGAGAGGTGCAACCACCTCTTTCACTTCAGCTAGAACGCCTCTTCACGTTTTCTGCATTTATATTAACGTTACCTCTGATGCAAGCTTCAACACTTCCCTAAGATTTTAAATTGCCACTATACTGTACCCGACCATTTTAGCCGCTTCTTTAAATATTCACTGGAGATTGCAGTTCATAGTTATGTATACTCTGTATATCCAGCTTAAAATCCCGGCTGGAAACGGCAATAATTTTTCGTAAATTATAGTTATATAATTTAACACAAGCCGTAAACTCGGACCCACTCCAACTGCGTAACAGCTGGAAAGTAAAGTCAGATCCAGATTGGTTCCTAGTTCCAATATCACTGACGGAAGGAGAATGTTTTTGTTGGCTATTCTTGCCGGAGGTGCATCGACTGAAACAGCTGAATTTCAGCTGGAGGGTTCTCTGTATAAAATTCTAACTGGAAATTTCCAGCTGGGAACAGCTATTAAAACCAGCTTCATACCAGTTGGAAAATTCCAGCTGTAAAACAACCTGTATCTACTGTTTTCCAGCTCTTTCCCAGCTGGAAACGATCCGAATTTACAGCTTTGGTCCAGTTGGAAGTTTCCAGTTGGCATTTTAAACTGGGTATATCCTTGTCGATAGATGCCATGGACAGTTTTCCTGCGAATTTAAAAATGAAAAAAAAAATTTGTACGAGCGTATGTGGATGAGTTTTTTTTTTCGTCAGAAATAACGTGTTTGTACAGGCATGGGAGTGTTAACTTGCGAATACCATCAAGGTTCTCCCTATTGCACCGATTTCATCACGAATCTCTTCTCAATATTTTTTTATGTAAAAAAAAATACTGAAACCAAAAGTGGAATTGTGTTCAATGGAATTGTAGGAGGCAAATTCTAATGTGCGGTAAGTTCCTGAAGGAGATACCAAAGACGGCAGAACCGTGTTTTCAGCAAAGAGGCTGGCTGGTAGGACAATAATATTTATGGAAGGTTAAAATAGGTTTACCGCTGGTGCTCCTGAGTTAAGACTCAGGGGCATCAGCGGAAAATCCCGTTATCTCATCAGTGACTTGAAACTGAAATTTTATTATATGGAATCCCTAAGCCTAATGGCACTTTTTTATTATTTTTCGCTCAAGTCATGAAGTCATCTTCGAAAAAAATTGTAATACCTCTTTATTACCTCTTACGCTTATCAGAGGCGTAGTGAGAAGAAGCTGAACCCCCTCAACTCTGGCCTAAATCAGGGGTGTCAAACTCAAATCGGTCGGCGGGCCGCATTCCTTATCCTGCAGATGCCTGCGGGCCGCACCAATACTTTTTCACCGAAATTTGTGCTATCAGTCAATACAAGCGGAAATTTCAAGAACAGGCGGCGGGCCGGATGAACCACCTCCGCGGGCCGTATGTTTGACACCCCTGGCCTAAATGAATGCTTGGCAAGTCAGGAAGAGCCCGAAATAAGGGCGCAACTCAAGGGAGGATATTCGGGTCGGACTGGGAGGAGGTTTGCACCGTTCGAAGTGCACATACAGCAAGTGCATCTTCTATGATTGTAGAAGCAGGAGTTGAGTCTTTCTCGCCAGGAATGTTTCTCCCCCCTCTGCTCTCCCAAGTCCCTCTATGATTAAATCCTGGCTACGCTGCTGACGCTGATAATGGTATTCCTCACCGAGGAATCTTTTATCCATCGTCGGAAGTGAAACAGGCCACGAAATGCACCTGAAAGAAATGAATCACCTCTCCTCGCTATCTGAAGTGAATGTTCTCATCCTCAATCCAGATAGGTCCAATGAGATTGTCTTTCACAACAGAGGCATCAAAAAACACTCTCCCATAGACCAAGTCTTCAAGGATGGCACCATCATCGCAAGGGTGAAATCAAACACCTACAGGGTGACTCAAAAGTCCTTGGACACCTATTGAAAAAACCGTTGGACAAGTGATAGCCAGGTAATTTTTTGAGTGAAGCAACATCTACTACAGATCTATTTGCCTTCCAAGTTTCAGGTCGAAAGCTCTCGATATGGTTCCCAAACATCAAAGAGAAGCAGTGATATTTCAAAACCAGATTGGTCTTCCAGCAAGCAGGATCTGAAAGCTCACCAAAACCCCTCGATCTACTATCTACAGCATTATTCGGCGATACAATGAGCTTGGATCAGCAGCAGATCGCCAAATATGTGGACGTCCTTCCGTGTTCCAGGATAAGAAGCTCCAGAAACGAGTCAGGCAAATGCTACACCGAAATTCAGAGCATTCTGGAAGAAAGCTTGCGCAAACCTTGAATGTGGACAAAGAGACCTTGCGAAGATACATCAGGGGAAAGCTCTGCATAAAGCCTTTTAAAAAACAACTGATGCAGCTGCTTACAGAGATCAACAAGAAGAAACAAGTTCAAAGGTCCCGCCAGTTGCTCAAACGGTTTAACCAGTCCTCACTCCAAAGGATTCTTTTTTCTGACAAAAATATTTTCACTGTAGTGCTTACAACCCCCAAAACAATCGCCTCTAGGGCAAAAAGCTTTCCTCTTTCTAGTCTCACCAGCGATATGTCCATCGAGTTCAAAAACCAGTTAGTGTGATGGTGTGGGGTGGTGACTGTGCTTCTGGCAAAACTCCCTTGCATTTTGTGCAGCCTCAGGCCAAGAACAATGCCAGCTATTATCAAGAGGGTGTTGAAGAAGGTGCTACTCCCCTGGACTCAGCAACATTTCAAATCCCAGCCTTGGACATTCCAGCAGGACTCAGCACCAGCTCACAAGGCAAAATCCACCATTGACTTCTGCAGAACTCACTTTCCAGACTTGCTTTCCTCAGAAGAATGGCCTGCTAGTAGTCCTGATTTGAATCCATTGGATTACAGTGTGTGGTCCTACTTGCAGGCCAAGGTCTGCTGCAAGCTACACAAGAGTATCAATAGCTAGAAGCTTGATCGTATAACGTGCGATGTAGTGGCGACTACCGAGTTGGTGACGTTAGACCTCGTTCTCCGGATTACTAAGACTCGCCTCTGTGCTATGTACAACAGTGAAGACGCCGATAGCTCCACCTTTGTTTCACCCAAAGAATACCAATCAATCCGGCGTAAATGTCAAAAATATATTGGTCCTTCTCAAACCAAAGAGTCAAGAAAATAAACGGCGGACGTGCCTGTACACCTCCGCCAACGGAATAGGTCTTTAAGAAAATACTGAGTTCTCCGGATAATAATTTGTTCCAGGTTGGGACTAAGTTTACCAGCGGAAGGAACTTCATACAACTTTATAAACTGTGAACTAATGCCCCGATGTGCAGAGAATTAGTCTGTAGAGGAAGGAGCCAGGGTGTTCGCACATGCAGGGCTGGCTATAGATGTCGCATCCTGACTTACGACAAATGTTGGCTGCCGCCCTAGCGCTAATGTGGAGCCAACACGAGCAGCCCACTGCGATGTTGGCCCCCTTTTTCCCACTCGCAGCCAATGTGGGCCCAACGTTGTGGGATACGACCCAAGTAACACACTATGTTGATTAAACGTTTCCGAAATGTTGCCTATGTTGCAAGTTGACGAACAACATGCAACATAGGCAAGTTGACGAACAACATTGATAAAACATTGCTTCAATTTTTTCACTTGGACCGTGACACTTCTACGAATGTCATAGCAACATTTGCTGTCAACATTTAGAGAATTACGACACTCGACATCGACAACGTATCGACAACATTGATACATGGAATTGGAAGTTTTAGGGAATTGTAAAGTTGTCCTTGCCACGAGATGGAGGCGTAGGTCTCGATTTTCAAGCAGTACACAAAAGTGCCCTTCTCTCTTTCCTTGGAATCGTCCCGCACAGGAATGTTTAGTACCTTGACACATGAAATGCATTGTCTCATTACAGGAATCGATGAACATGGACACTTCATCACTTGCTATCCTCATATTCCAGACAGATTCAAGGGGTCAAGATAAAAAAAAGCTCTATTCCCAAAAAGAACCCTTTCCAAGAACTCGTCGGTTTCATCCTACAGGACAATAAAAGCGATGTCTCTGATCTCTATCATAAATATCCTCATTCTGAGAATTAGAAGAGGAACAGAAGGACTGACTTCGTGGGCACTCCATGGAACATTGTGGTTGGACCTTTTCCTGTAATGTGCCATATTTAGCACATCCATGGGATGATCACCTCCAAAAATGTACTATTTGCCTGCACATGATACAGATACTGTATTATGCATGGGTAGGTGTAATACCAGTACAGGCTTCGTCATGCTGATGGGAATGTCTGAGTAGAGAGGTAAAGTAAATGGTATGAAATGATGAATGAAATTATTCAATATTGGTCGAATATCGGTCCAGTTCAGGGCCAGTGAAGTCAATGCTTTTCTGTAATGCCAATATAGGCCCAGATTAGGTGCCCGTGAAACAACTTTTTAATCAACATTGCAGCATAAATCCAGAAACATTACTGCAACGTATATGCAATGAATAAGTAACTATTTGCAACGTCAATGCAATGTTCCTTTGCAATGTTGGAGCAACGTTGACGTTTTGGACATTTACACAGATGCAACATTGCTCATCAACATTTCCAAAACGTTGCTGGAATATCTTGCTACTTAGGGAGGGGGAGTCAATAAGTTCCAGGAACACCTTTGTAACTTTGTAACTTCCCCCTTACCTGGGGAAAATATTAGTAATAGCATTTGAAAGCCCATTCTTTAATGTGCGTTTGGTACTAATGACTAAATTTTAAACATTTCTTAAATTAAACATTAAACAATATATCTCGTAGATGTGACCTCTGAGAGTGACTCATGTAAAAGCCACTGGGAAAACTTGCAATTTTCTGACCTTGAGAGCCGTGCATGCATCAAATATATTCTATTCGACTTCAAAATATACACTTGCGGCTTCGATGTGACATGTCAAGGGAGAGCCTCGGTCATTAAATATCACTTATGCTCCTCACCTGAGACATGGTTAATGGAGGGATTTTCCTTAAAAATCAGAGTTGCTGACTTTTTTTTCGTTCAATCGGGTGAAGTGGGGTCCCAATGGATCTCTCTCAGCTGAATGAAAGGTGCTGTCCTTTATCTGACAACATTGAAGTGTGTCATAAATCTTTAGCCCCCCGATGACTTCCTACTACAGGGTGACTTAAAAGTCCTTGGACACCCATTGAAAAAACCGTTGGACAAGTGATAGGTGATTTTTTGAGTGAAGCAACATCTACTACAGATCTATTTGCCTTCCAAGTTCCAGGTCGGAAGCTCTTGATATGGTTCCCAAACATCAAAGAGAAGCAGTGATTTTTCAAAACCAGAGTGGTCTTCCAGCAAGCAGGATCTGAAAGCTCACCGAAACCCCTCGACCTACAGCATTATTATAACAGCATTATTCGGCGATACAATGAGCTTGGATCAACAGCAGATCGCCAAAGAAGTGGACGTCCTTCCGTGTTCCTGGATAAGAAGCTCCAGAAACGAGTCAGGCAAATGCTATACCGAAATCCAGAAATTCTTCTGGAAGAAAGCTTGCGCAAACCTTGAGAGTGGACAAAGAGATCTTGCGAAGATACATCAGAGAAAAGCTCTGCATGAAGCCTTTTAAAAAACAAAAGATGCAGCTGCTTACAGAGATCAACAAGAAGAAACAAGTTCAAAGGTCCCGCCAGTTGCTCAAACGGTTTAACCAGTCCTCACTCCAAAGGATTGTTTTTTTCTGATAAACAAATTTTCACTGTAGAGCAAGCTTACAACCCCCAAAACAATCGCCTCTGGGGTAAAAAGCTTTCCTCTTTCAAGTCTCACCAGCGATATGTCCATCGAGTTCAAAAACCAGGCAGTGTGATGGTGTGGGGTGGTGTTTGTGCTTCTGGCAAAACTCCCCTGCATTTTGTGCAGCCTCAGGCAAAGATCAATGCCAGCTACTAACAAGAGTGCGTTGAAGAAGGTGCTACTCCCCTGGACTCAGGAACATTTCAAATCCCAGCCTTGGACATTCCAGCAGGACTCAGCACCAGCTCACAAGGCAAAATCCACCATCGACTTCTGCAGAACTCACTTTCCAGACTTGATTTCCCCAGAAGAATGGCCTNTCACAAGGCAAAATCCACCATCGACTTCTGCAGAACTCACTTTCCAGACTTGATTTCCCCAGAAGAATGGCCTGCTTGTAGACCTGATTTGAATCCATTGGATTACAGTGTGTGGTCCTACTTGCAGGCCAAGGTCTGCTGCAAGCCACACAAGAGTATCAATAGCTTGAAGCTTGATCTGCTGAAGGAATGGAATGAATTGTCGATTGATCAGTTGTGAAGAACCGTAAATGATTTCCCAAAACGTCTGAAGCAGGTTATTGTCTCAAATGGTGATATTTTTGAAACATAAAAACATGGTTGGTTTAGTTTTTTGTGGTCTTTCCACTGGTCAAATCAGAAATTAAATTGGTCTTCATCAGAGAATGCTACACACTATTAAAGGTGTCCAAGGACTTTTGAGTCACCCTGTAACAATGGATTCCTGCACTTCCTCACTCCTTCGCTGCCTGCTCAGTGTTCTCCCAGTTCTTGGCTTATCTTTGATACTTCCTGTGACGAATAGCTTACATTCCCAACGAAGAAGTGTCTACTTGGGAGGAGCTACTTTTCCGAATTGTTGCTGGAATTCAAAGCGCACTTCTGCTAACGTCTTGTTTGTGTCAGAGCTCTCGTGAATCCAAACGCTAGCAACCACCCGCTCTTCTATGGTATAATTACTTGTATCACCCATAATTGTACAGCTCAATCTGAAAGGACAAGAAAAATTATAATTAGCATAAAATTCAACAGGGGGTAACAAGACATTGTGACCACCCTGTACATATACATAATACATAGGCGCCTAATCTGTCCATGTCAGGGCGTCTTTCTGGGGAAACTCCTTCTAGACGGATGAACGGAATTCCATAAGTGAGATATCAATAGAAAGCTGATAACCTGGAGACAGTTCTTCTTGGATCAATAGTCAAAAATATATTTCCATTTTCATGTAATAAGGCCAAATTTCGACGATAAGAATAGCATTGTATTGAATGCCTTCTCGGGCGAAGTGCTCACAACCAACAATGAGACTACGAAGCATTATCGGCTATGGATGTTGTTGCTGTGGCAAATGCGGACAATGATCTTTATGTGCCTTTGTTTCGTTGCTCGTCAGTCCCGTCGCTGGTTTGCAACAGTGTTTCACGTATGTCTGCAGCATTTGGTTAGTGCTGTATATTATAATTTTGAATGCTGGTATTGTTCTCAAAATGCCAGAAAAAAGGGGAGAATTTTGAACTATTATGAGGAGTTATCTACTGAACGCGCAAAAAAGTGAGACTTTCTGGAGTCACTACTGCAGGTACTCGTATGTACACTAGTATGTATATAACTGCATATTTTCAGATGCCAAGCGCCTTATTGGACGGAAGTTTGATGACGCTTCAGTACTGAGTGACATGAAACATTGGCCCTTCACCGTCGTCAATGATAATGGGAAACCCAAGATTCAAGTAGGTCTCCATTTTTTTTTATCAAGGGGCATTCTGCATGTCAGTGTCTGGACCAGGATGGGTAAAACTCGGTGTAAATTATTTTTCTAGGTTTCATATAAGGGGGAGATGAAAACTTTCTCCCCTGAGGAGATAAGCTCTATGGTGCTAACAAAGATGAAGGAGACCGCCGAGGAATATCTAGGGAAAACAGTGACGGATGCTGTCGTGACAGTGCCTGCCTACTTCAATAACTCTCAGCGACAGGCTACCAAAGATGCGGGCAGAATTGCGGGCTTGAACGTCCTACACATTATGAACGAGCCCACTGCCGCTGCCATTGCTTATGGTCTGAACAATAAAGTTAGATCAGGAAGCAATGTTCTCATCTTTGATGTTGGTGGTGGCACATTTGATGTCTCAATCCTTCTAATTAAAAATAAGAACTTCGAAGTGAAGTCCACCGGTGGTAATACTCACCTGGGTGGTGAAGATTTCAATAACCGCATGGTGGACCACTTCGTGGAGGTAATCTGCGATAAATGGATAGAGTCGGGATTGACTTCTATCAGCTGTTTTGTTCTAATACCAGATGAAGGAAAAAAAGATGTTGCTCTTTGAAATTCTGAGGTGCCTCTGAAACATCATCTGGAGAAACAAAGTTTACCTCGTAGTTCATCTATTGGGTTGTAACATATATTCCCGCCGTTTTTATATTTTGTTTGTTTTCACTCCATATTTTTGAAGTTTGGCAAAGTGGATATA
>CAJPEV010001153.1:0-13598 GCA_905338385.1 Darwinula stevensoni
ATCCTATTTCGATGGTACCTACGTCAGCGGCCCTTATCGTAGAGTGAACACGTCTCAAGGAAACCTGCGATTGCGGCGATGTGCTCCAAGGTTTCCCCCGAGTGTCTGGAATCTCCATGAGGCAACATTTACTGGCAGCTACCGGACAAACAACAAAGCTGAGAGATGGAACCACAAGTTCTCTCGTATGGTGAGACATCAGCATCCCAGCATTTGGAAGGCAATTGATGTCTTGCAATCTGAAGAAGGATCAATATCTACAGCTATACTGCAGACTTCTGCGGGACTTCCTCCAAAGAAGAGAGTTCGGAGGGCGTATCCCACGACGGGAAAGCCGTTGCAGACCTTATGCTCCAAATATGCGAACTGAACAATTACTTTGGATACTTTCCTTCGTGGAGCTGGACATGTCATTAGATTCCATAACATGTAGCTCCATGTTGCTGCTTGTTTCTGCTGTAGCAATAAAATTTGCCTCCATGAGTTGCACACCAAAATATAGTAGGGCCTCTAGAAGAACTGCATACTTCCTATTACCGTAGAAAGTGGCAGGAACGCGAGGTCATCCAGAATCCCTATAAAATGATGGAAAGTATCATTTCGATAAACCTCGACCAGTCATCATGGATCATGGATCTTTTGCTATATCCTTCATGTGAAACGATTCCCGAACACCATGTATGGCCGCAGTCTTGGTTGCATGAAAATATCCTGCGCTCCTTCATGGCATTGCGGCACTTGGTGATCTCGATGGCTTCCATGTCAGACGCATGGGTATACCTGACAGTGAAGGTCCGATCATCCGCACTGCTGATTATACATCTCAGTCAAGTCATCGTCTAGCTCGGCTGAAAGTTACACGCAACGGAAACAATGGAAGACTGCAGTTCAACCTCAACTGGAATACCACGAAGCTAAAATCAACCATCGAGTCAGAACGAAGGGAGGATATAGAAAATTTTAAAATAATAGGAGAGTCTAAGCCAGATTGACAGGAGATGGGGTAAGTGGGTATTAAATCAAGGAACGTAGAGGACAAGAAAAGTGGCAAGTGAGGGAATATATATTTCTTAGAATAGGGAGGGGAGGATGGGCAAGATAGGGGAAGGCGAACGAGAAGGTAGTGAACCTTTAGTACTGCTATAGCATATTAAGATATGATGAAAATAAACTTCTTTAATCATAGCCTCCAATGCATTCAAGCTTCAATATAATAGAGAACTTAATTTTAGAACGTAGTCATAAGTAGGTGAGGCAATTATTAAAATTGTCGTTAACTCTTGATGGGCTGTCATCGTACATTTTTACCGGATGGACCATTTTGTCCTATATCTCATTTGGGGTAAAAATGTCCGGGGCCATTTTGTCCGGATACCGAACGGCGCAGTGGGGCAGTAAACTTACCCAGGACATTTAATTTTAGATATGTGGTTGCACTACCCTACTTCCTTGTTTGTTGTTTTTTATATGCAGCAAGTAATTTGAGGTATCCTATGAAGAACTACAGGCCAGACAACTACCTTCAGCACGCTGAGCCATAATCGCTGGGGAGGTGAAAGGCTCATCTCTTCCCTTTTCGACATCAACAACGAATTGGGGCAATAGCCAAAACCATCACGGGAAACGTGCATTTCCAGATAGGTAGCTGTTATGGGTAGGAAGGAGGAAGTGTATTGGAGTTGCCATGCACGTGCCGTTGTGATGACAAACTGACAATGAAACCGGAATTGCACGATACTCATGCACCTTAAACGTTTAAATTCGGCCATGCACGCCATGTTTCGCACGTGTCTCTGAGGAGTAAGGATCTAAATTTGAGATTTCATTTCCATCGCTTTCTCGAAAATGCTATAGGGCAGGGGTAGGAGTGGCCAATCTTTTTGCCCAACTGGACCGCATTGCCCCTCAAGGGACCTCCCGCGGGCCACAAATACTATATTTATAGATTATGCCAATACCTATGAACTAGATTTCGGGAAGCACCATGGGCCGTAGGTTAAGCACTCCTGCTATAGGGTTTTCCCACTTGCTAACCATAATCCTCGTACGAGTGTGGTGTAAGTCATTCGTGGATTTTTTTATTTTAGAGGCTTAAATCAATCAGAAAATCCCAAATTATGGAATGAATTCGTAGAGGGGATCTCAATAAACAAATTTCTGTTATGAACATTGTTGTGGAACATCGTGTGGCGTCTGATAGGCGAAATGGCGGCAAAGTCCTATAACTCTGTTCTTGAACAGAGAATAGGGGTGCGTTAAGCGGCTAAGCTGCTCCACGGCGGCTCGCGCAGGGAGGCATGTAAGTGGAGGGGCTGGCGTACTGTAGCAGCGCATCTCTGAGGGTGACTCGCTCAAGCCCGATGCGTGAAGCGGGGGAGTATAATCGTGAGATGACTGTATACTATTAATAGGTACCTATCCCAAGACTAGGCTCGCCTAACACAAGGTGAGTTGGTGTGTTCTTTATTTAGAAATGGCAACTAATAAACAGAAATTCCTTCATTATTCCGTGATATTGTATATTACAAACAGTAACAACTGTACATACGAGGTACACTTATTTGATTAAGTCTACTTTATTGGGACAAGTGGTTCATGAAACCAAAATTTCCAGAGTACCACAGCTATTGATCAGTATCTCCTTGTTTGTTTCAGGGTTCACCTGGACATCAGAAACAATGAAGCTGCTCTTGACCCTTGTCCTAAAAGAAAAGGGCGCATTTGATAACATTACGAAAAAGAAAAAAACAATCTGGAAAAGGATTGCCCTGAAAATGAAGGCGCAAGACAGCAAATTTCAGTGTATAACTGGAGAAATATGCGAGAATAAATTTAGATATATGAACCAAACATACGTAGAGGNCCCCTTTACCCATCTCCGCTCACCCTTTCTTCCCCTCCGCCTGTCAATCTGGCTATGACTTTCCTATTATTTAAACATTTTCTATATCCTCCCTTCGTTCTGACTCGATGGTTGATTTCAGCTTTGTTGTATTCCAGTTGAGATTGAACTGCAGTCTTCCATTGTTTCCATTGCCAATTCTGGGGGTCTTATTTCCGAGTGGCTTTTTTCCTAAACCCGGAAGTGGGTATTAAATCAAGGAACGTAGAGGACAAGAAAAGTGGCAAGTGAGGGAATATATATTTCTTAGAATAGGGAGGGGAGGATGGGCAAGATAGGGGAAGGCGAACGAGAAGGTAGTGAACCTTTAGTACTGCTATAGCATATTAAGATATGATGAAAATAAACTTCTTTAATCATAGCCTCCAATGCATTCAAGCTTCAATATAATAGAGAACTTAATTTTAGAACGTAGTCATAAGTAGGTGAGGCAATTATTAAAATTGTCGTTAACTCTTGATGGGCTGTCATCGTACATTTTTACCGGATGGACCATTTTGTCCTATATCTCATTTGGGGTAAAAATGTCCGGGGCCATTTTGTCCGGATACCGAACGGCGCAGTGGGGCAGTAAACTTACCCAGGACATTTAATTTTAGATATGTGGTTGCACTACCCTACTTCCTTGTTTGTTGTTTTTTATATGCAGCAAGTAATTTGAGGTATCCTATGAAGAACTACAGGCCAGACAACTACCTTCAGCACGCTGAGCCATAATCGCTGGGGAGGTGAAAGGCTCATCTCTTCCCTTTTCGACATCAACAACGAATTGGGGCAATAGCCAAAACCATCACGGGAAACGTGCATTTCCAGATAGGTAGCTGTTATGGGTAGGAAGGAGGAAGTGTATTGGAGTTGCCATGCACGTGCCGTTGTGATGACAAACTGACAATGAAACCGGAATTGCACGATACTCATGCACCTTAAACGTTTAAATTCGGCCATGCACGCCATGTTTCGCACGTGTCTCTGAGGAGTAAGGATCTAAATTTGAGATTTCATTTCCATCGCTTTCTCGAAAATGCTATAGGGCAGGGGTAGGAGTGGCCAATCTTTTTGCCCAACTGGACCGCATTGCCCCTCAAGGGACCTCCCGCGGGCCACAAATACTATATTTATAGATTATGCCAATACCTATGAACTAGATTTCGGGAAGCACCATGGGCCGTAGGTTAAGCACTCCTGCTATAGGGTTTTCCCACTTGCTAACCATAATCCTCGTACGAGTGTGGTGTAAGTCATTCGTGGATTTTTTTATTTTAGAGGCTTAAATCAATCAGAAAATCCCAAATTATGGAATGAATTCGTAGAGGGGATCTCAATAAACAAATTTCTGTTATGAACATTGTTGTGGAACATCGTGTGGCGTCTGATAGGCGAAATGGCGGCAAAGTCCTATAACTCTGTTCTTGAACAGAGAATAGGGGTGCGTTAAGCGGCTAAGCTGCTCCACGGCGGCTCGCGCAGGGAGGCATGTAAGTGGAGGGGCTGGCGTACTGTAGCAGCGCATCTCTGAGGGTGACTCGCTCAAGCCCGATGCGTGAAGCGGGGGAGTATAATCGTGAGATGACTGTATACTATTAATAGGTACCTATCCCAAGACTAGGCTCGCCTAACACAAGGTGAGTTGGTGTGTTCTTTATTTAGAAATGGCAACTAATAAACAGAAATTCCTTCATTATTCCGTGATATTGTATATTACAAACAGTAACAACTGTACATACGAGGTACACTTATTTGATTAAGTCTACTTTATTGGGACAAGTGGTTCATGAAACCAAAATTTCCAGAGTACCACAGCTATTGATCAGTATCTCCTTGTTTGTTTCAGGGTTCACCTGGACATCAGAAACAATGAAGCTGCTCTTGACCCTTGTCCTAAAAGAAAAGGGCGCATTTGATAACATTACGAAAAAGAAAAAAACAATCTGGAAAAGGATTGCCCTGAAAATGAAGGCGCAAGACAGCAAATTTCAGTGTATAACTGGAGAAATATGCGAGAATAAATTTAGATATATGAACCAAACATACGTAGAGGTCAAGAATAACAAATCAGCAGGGAGAAAAAGGAAGACATGGGAATTGATGCCAATGCTGAATGACATTCGAGAAATATCCTCATGTCACACCCTTGGTGATGGTTGCAGGGATGTCTACGTTATGCCTAGAACATGCCAACAACAACTCAGCAAATAATCCTCAAACTTCCAAGCAAGAAATGGGTTCTCTGAAATTCTCCAACAGCGAGCCAGCGAATAATCCCCGAAGCAAGAAATGGGTTCACAAAAACTATCCATCTCTGAATCAGGCCCACCACCCACTAAATTGAGATGCAAAGGGAAAATGAAAGATGCTGTCAGCAATCTGGAAAAGGCCATCCGGGACTACGGGATGGACTGGAAAAAAGCACATAAAGAGAAAATGGAGGTGTTACGGGAGTCGAAAGATCTACTAGAGAAGCGTAACATTTTATTGGAAAAGTTATTGAAACACCTTGAAAGCAAGTGAAAATTTTTATGAAAAGCATTCATTCAAGGAAAAAAATCCCAATCATGTTATGTATGCTTGGTTTCTGCATTAGATAATCCAGATAAAGGACTGTATGATTAACATCAAGGTCAATTCTTTGTTTTGGAACCATTTCCAAAGTGGGTCACTCAAAACTCCTCTTTTCAGTTTTGCACTGGACCTCACATTAAGAGGGGAATCATCAATTGAATCATCATCCTCATTGTCTTCACATATCCACTCTTCATCATCTCACTCTAAGTCAATTCGTGACATGTCCAAGTAACGCAATCACCGGAACTTCCCCTTCAGCCGGCCAAAGCACCTTTCCAATGCACTTGTATATACTGCCTGGTCCTCTTCTGGAGCTTTAATAGGAATGTGACAACCAGCTACAGCCCCAATGACACCAGGAAAACCAGAGCGTGCTCTAAAAACCTCCTGGATCCTCATGGCCTGGTGATCTGATGGCCACATATCTGATAGCATACTCATTCTACCGTAGTGACAGTTTCTTGCACATTTCCATGAATAGGAAATGTACATTCTCCTTGTTGCGATTGAACCTGCAAATAAGGTATTAATTTAGACTTCTCTTTAGTGTTTTAAAGGAATTCTAATAGTCTGACATGAAAGCAAAGTACCAATTTCACGTGCAGTTTTGTCTTGGTAAGTGAAAGCCGAACAATTGGGTAGCAAAAGGAATGCAGAGTAATAAAGATGCTAACTTTTGAAGACTTAAAAATAAAATTTGATTTGTTGTTATTGGAGGTCTTTCCAAAGAAGTATCTAAACTGATAACTGGGATTGTCATCATTACTTATCGGCATAGTCAATAACTGGTTTTCAGAAATACAAACTCTCACCGATCAACCACTCCTCAAAAAGATTCCAAGTTGTCAAGTAACCAGAGTTAGATATAGCTGATAATCTACAGGTACATGTAGTGATGCTTCCCTTTCACCATGATTTCTTCAGCCAGTTTCTGAAATCCATCAGGAACAAGAATTATAATTACCTGGCAATTGTACGCATACAGTCAGGATATCACTGAATTCTTTATACATACCCGGAATGTATCAGGTCATCCCATAAGTAATGTTTTTTCTCTATTTTTCAAAATTAAAATACACCTGCATCCCATCAAGTTTCAATCAAGTATATATTCCCCTTCGTTCTCTATGACCTTTCTACAAGCATTTCAATTCCATGTTTATAAAATTCCTTTGGCTTTGAAGCAAAAAATGCGGACAGGTCACTTTTGATAGCCTCCAAACTTTCAAATTCTTTTCCGTTGAGATAGTTTTGTAGACTTCTGAATAGGTGGTAATCGGAGGGTGCAATGTCTGGTGAATACGGCGGATGTGGAGTTTTTTTCCCCAACCCAGCTCTTCGATTTTGGCACACGTGATCCGAGCGGTATGAGAACGCGCGTTGTCCTGATGAAACAAAACACCCTTACGATTGGCCAATGAAGGACGTTTTTCCTGCAATGCAGCGCTCAAACTTTGGAGCTGCCGGCAGTATACCTCCGCTGTTATGGTTTCATTGGGCTGCAACAGTCCAAAATAAACAACGCCAAGAACGCACAGCAAAACCTTCCTGGGGTGAAGACCTCTTCTTGCCTGTGGTACAGCAGGTTCTCCGGCACTAGCCCACCGTCGACGACGCTTAACATTGTGATAAAGCACCCATTTTTCATCCCCAGTAATGAGTCGATTCAAAAACGGCGCTTGAAGTGCACGAGAGTGTAGGGAAGAGCAAATGTTTACTCGATCCCTAAGATTGTCTGGTGACAACACATGTGGAACCCACTTTCCAAGTTTTTACACTTTTCCTAGCCGTCGCAAGTGGCGGTGAACGGTGAAATGGGTGGAATTGAGCTTCTGAGCAAGTTCTTCAACAGTTACAGCAGGATCTTCATCGAGTGTAGCCACCAGCAGTTCATCAAACTCAATAGGTCGGCCTGAACGTGCTTCATCAGTTAAGCTGTAGTCACCAGACCTGAATTTCTGGAACCACCTTTGGCATTTCCTCGTATTCAGAGCTTCCTCGCCATAAACATCTCGAATGTTTTTCGTGGCTGCAGTCGCGTTATTCCCTTTCTTAAATTCATAAAGCATTATATGCCTAATGTGTTCTTCTGACAACTCCATCTTGTCTTTAGTGTCCAAGAAAAACGGAGCACTGTTACCTCGTGAAAACCTGCACGTATATTGACGACTAACCCCTGCACAAGTTAGCATAGAAATACTGCATGGGATGTTCGCAGATACATGTATAAAGAAGACTCAAGTAAGGCTATGCCAGAAAAACGACATTACTTATGAGATGACCTGGTAGATCGTTTCATTCGAAAGGAGCTTTTGAATTCTGAGGATGAATATTGCCTCCTCATAAAACTGTTCAACTGCAACAGTCCCATGCCTTTTTGCAGTCGCTGTCAGTGCACTTACAATCCTCCTTTACAGCTTCAGCCAGTTTGGCACAAAGACTTGCTCCAATGACTGTGATGAGAACAAATGTACCACGTGAGCAGTGACAATCGGCCCATCTAATCCTTGACTTAAGGATGAGCCCAGCCATTCCAACATGAGACCAGGAGCCCGTATAATGCACAGAGGAATAGGCCTACTTTCGTTCAGAGGCACCCTAGCTTAGGTCTTTGGCCACACGACAAAATAGGTGGAAAAATATATTTAAAAGGTCTAGCTATTATACGTACGAAGATAGCATAACTCATAGCAAATGGCATCGCGAACTAAACTGTCTTCGATATCTTTTCCGAAAGAGATCAAAGGGTCCTTATCATTAGTCAATTCATTAATAAGAGCAGCAAGAAGCGACGAGTGCAGCACCATTTTTGCTTCACACAAGCCCTCAGTCTAGTGGTCCATAGTAAGCTGGAGCCCAGCGACTGTGAGGCTGCTGAGCATTGCTCTCTCCTCCTTAAGGCACCCTAGAGCTTTTTCACTGACAAGATGTCGTTTAACACATTGCGTACTGGACAATTTACTCCGTCGCTCCGATCTATGCCTCAGTTACCTAAGCCTAAAGCTTGAGCCTACGAAGCTATTACTCTTTCGCCCATAGGCTAGGCGAAAGGACTCAAAAGCGGAGATCTCCATGAGCGGTACCCAAAGTGGTAGCAGAGAGAGGGGTAGGGTGCATATCCACCATGCTGGAGTACAAGGGAGCGGGGGTTTCGATTGATGGGTGTACAATGCCCGGCCTATGTACACCGTGCACACTTGTCCTCTCGTGCTCTAGGGTACGTCTGACCTTCCTCGCCCTGGTGAGGCATTGATGTCAAATCATGAAAACCGACCTCCACGTGTGGAATACGCTTTGATTTATATAAACCTTCTCCCACTGCAGGAATAAAGCATAGTTTATAAAACCGCTGGCAAAATGCGAATGCATAAAACGGCATGACGAACGAGCCGTAAGCACGTCACGAAGAAAGTAATTGGAGTATGATATTGAATGCAACGTGTGGGAGAGGCCATGGGCGTGGGTGGGAGGAAGCTGGGAAAGTCATAGTCATGAAAGTCATTCAAGCGATAAAAATCAAGATGGGAAACATACGTATGAAGTTGTCAGGAATAAGAGGGAATACGATAAAATGGTACTAAGTAGAGCGGGAAAAGATACTTGGTCAGTCAGCAAACAAAAAAGGAGTGCAAGTCATGAAACCAGTCGTGTAAAATACAGGAAATGAGAAAAGCCAATAAAACAAGGAAGTCGTCCTCCAGGTCATCTGTCATTGCGGGTACATTTCTCTATGGGGGCCAAATTGTCCGAAAATGGTGTCTTGGGATGAATCGATCGCCACCACCCCTCCGCCAGATGATTTTGCAGCATATTTTGTCTTGTCTCCCTCCCTCTTTTTAATAAGGAGTTTTGGTTACCCGTTCTTGAGGACGGCAAGGGATGTAGGACGGCTGACGTCACCAGCAGTTCTAAAACGTGTGAGGAAGGCGTCTAAGACGTGGAGGGGCTCTTCCAAGCCGTTCTCCCGAGAACGTGATCGCGAGGCAAGATCTACCAATCAGGAACGACTCGATAGTCGCGAGCTTCGGTACGACGTCGTGTGATTCGTCTAAGTTAGTCATTTGGACAGCGGATGATTCGCTGGTCTGCTGAAAGTGGCACCAAATCTAATCGCATTTTTTCGCGCGGTTTTGTTTCAGATTCCTAAATCCCTCTTTACTTGAGCATGTCTTTGAAGTTACATTCAATATATATTCCCTACATATATTGATTATATTTGAAGTGATTGCACAAATTCCTTTTGATGAAAAACCCAAGACAGAAAAAAGGAAGGACATAGGGGACGGTATTTCCAGCAGGCTTAATGCCATGGGGATGCCAATAGACGCATACCATGCTCCTCATTGATCAATTTAGCAAAGAGGACAGAGAAAATGCGCCAAAGTCAGGGACAAGCGAAGAATACAGTGAATGCTCCCAACTTTTGCAAGAGGTCAAAGACCTTTGCATGACTGACATGGAAAAGGCGAGTAAGGCTGATGAGGAGAAAGAAGCTGCAGAAGAAATTCGCTCAAAAGCACTGGGTGGCCTTAACACTCTGACCCAAGGTTATTTTTCCTCTCTATCATACGACAGTGACCCCAACTCATACGACAGTGACCCCAAAATGTTGATATTTATTCTGTGTAGTTCTTTATTTATAGCATTATTCATTCATTCATTCATTTGATTATTCCAATGGTAAGTGGTGGAAAGGGTTCACTTTCTGCAACAGTGGGGAAGTGGGAAGGTGACTTGGCATTGCGAAGAGAATTGTAGCTCAGACGGGAAGAAATGCAACTGCGAAAGGAGGAACTGAATTTCGAAAAAAAAGAAAAGTGGGTGCTGGAGAGGCATGAAAGGGAGAAGCGCTTCCAGCTGGAACGTAGAGAACGGATGGCATTCATCGGTGCGTTGGAAAAGTTTCTCAAGTGAACAGAAGAACAGATTAGCATCTCTTCTTCGACACCCCTTCGTGTTTATTCATCCTGTTCATTTACTCATTCCTAACATAAAATTCTAATGATGGAGGCAATATTCCTAAGAAAGAACCAGTTCGACTTCCGTACGGAAAAGTGTGACAATTTGTGAGAAACGCCCCAACAATATAATACTTCCCGATAGTTTGCAAGAACATTTTCAAATTCTTATTGAAGTCCATGAAGGCAAATATATTGACGATCTTCCCGAATCCCCACTCAACAGATTCTCTCACTGTGCCCATTCGCTTGTTATATTTCATTTCCATGGGGCAGAGGGCAGTGCCTTTGAAAGGACACTGTAATTCTTTCCTCAAGGGATATGCTGTATCTCCATAGACACACGAATTGGAGCCATCCTTAGATCGGAGTAACTTTCCAATCGAATCAACAGGCCACTGGCTGCCAAGAGTGCACTGTTGTGTCTCTTTCCTTCCATGGGTCCGTAAAGATGAGCAATGATGCAATTTGGCTTTATGAGAGACTGGAATTTCGACTCCGCGAACGAACACAGCTAATTGTGCAACGTCACTCACATCTGTGCTTTCATCAATTGCTATTGAAAAATAAGCAAATATATTTGCCCTGTCCCGGAGCTGACTGTTCAAATTATCAGATAAGTCACAGATTCTGTCGGCTACTGTGTTCCTTGAGAGACTGATATTTGCAAAATTTTGCCGCTTCTCTGGGCACACAATGTCTGCAGCTTTCATCATGCACTTCTTCAAGAACTCTCCCTCAGAAAAGGGCTTTGAGGAAGCGGCTATTTCTTGAGAAAAGACATAGCTAGCTTTCACTGCACCGTCACTTACGTGACGGACAGAGGTGAAGACTGATTGCTGCTTTTTCAATGACTGTTCTAATTCGCTCAGTTTGTCTTCACGCAACTTCCCGGTGAACTTATACCTGTCACCATGGCTTGATTCGTAATGTCTCTTAAGATTGTGTTCTTTGGGAACAGCCACTACTTGCCTACAAATCAAGCACAGGGGCTTTCCATTCGCTTCCGTGAAGAAGTGTAAGAGCCTCCATTTCTCTTGAAACACACGGCACTCCTTGTCCATTTTTCTCTTCATAGACATGACATCTGGCTTACAGTAACATGAATATAAGAGACGTGAGACTGGCTACATTTGCTCATGTCATGTACTTTTGGGCCTTCTTGACCCCCATCACCCCCTTCGCCCTCTCCATGGGGCACATACGAGTCATTGGGAATATAGGCAGTGGAAGGAGAAGAAAAGAAATGAGAAATGAGCCATTTAGGGTCTTCCCGGCCTTTGTCGGCGGATTAACTTCTATCGTCAAAGAAGTTTAAATCTACCTACACATGACTTTCTGACACGGATGCCACATGAAAAACAGTACCCAAAGTTTGACAAATATGCCGACAGGGAGACAAACCGACTCGTTATTCTACTTCACGGTGAATCTTCTTCATAGTCATCATCAGAAGATGAGTGAAATGGCATAGTTTTATATTCAGCATTCCTGCTGTCCTTGTGAATAAAACCTGCCTGTGGTGACCCTGTTTTTCTTCGCTGGAGATTAGGGGAGGGGGCTGTAAGCTAGCTGACATTTTATGACCTCTAATGGGGAGACCTGTCAAACTACTATACTCAGCCCTCCTGACCTTGGCCCGGAGGAATACCTTCAATGACCAGCCTTGCCTGGGGCCAGTTTCTCGAAGCTTCTAAATCTTTTCTTTTTCTTAAAACGTGCTAAAACACGGCTATTTCTAATCTTTTTCTTATTTCCTTCTTAAAAGCGGTTTCTCGAAAGTTCTAAACTTTTTCGATGCTAAATCTTTTCTTGCGTTTAAGAAAAGTTTTAGCATGGAAAAAGACAGCGAAGGAGGTGTCTTAAACTTTTCTAAAATGATTATCAGCTTGACCTGCTTATTCTTATCATTCTAAATGGTATGCAAAAATTTTGCTTCTCGAAGGAGCATTTGTTCCACATACTTTCTTCTACATTCGCATGAGACATGGCGACACGGGAACGTTTTTGCACGCAAAAATTGCTGAGGAGGGAGCGTGTTTTTCATGATGACCTTAATTCTCTTGAAAACTATAGGTATGATGAGCTACGAAAATCGATATCGACTGTCAAGATCCCTCATCCTGGAGATACGTACCATAGCGAGTGCTGGCATTCAATGAGGTACCTTCAGTAGTCAAGCATTGGCTCTTCAACAATATTGTGCTGTACATTGAGATTCCTCGCTACTGGTGCCATCTATTCCGTATTGGGAGATGGACTAGGTATTTCCTAGTCATCAGTTCTCCGTGCCATTCATACTGTCTTTGAAAATCTTGCTCAGAGCATGCAAGATTTTGCGAAAATTCCCTCAGTAAACGAAGTGCACAGGGTGAAAACTGATTTCTGAAAATTGAGGAATTTCAATTCCCCAAAGTCATTGGGGCAATTGATGGAATCCATATCCCATTGAAGCACCCAAGGACAGGGAATACCTCTACGTGAACAGAAAAGCCTTCCACTCCCTGTATGTACAAATCGTATTCGATAGGAAAATGAAGATACTGAGTCTTGTTGATGGCTATCCAGGCAGATCCCATGACAGTCTCATTTTTGAGAGCAGCTATCTCGCATCGAAGTTGCGTCAGAAGGAAATTCCTGGAGATGGTTGGCTGCTGGGAGATTATGGATACCCACAGCGAAGTTATCTGATGACTCCTTTGACCAATCTTAGACTAGGGAAGAGGTTGCCTACAACCAGGACCGCCCAGAAAGGGGGGGGGGAAGCAATTGGGGCAATCTGCCCAGGGCCCCACGTATCAAGGTGTCCCAGGGGGGGCCTCAAGGGGTCTCTGGTTAAGTTTTGCCCCCGGGCCCCTGGAAACCTCTGGGCCTATAACACTTGTCAGGCAAGAGCTCGTTCCATCGTCGAAAGAGCTATTGGTTTGCTGAAAGATCGATTTAGGAGTCTCAGCCGCAGTAGTGGAACTCTCAGTTAGAAACTTGGAGCATCAATGTGCCGAATGAAAGGACTCAATCCCCCTTCAGAGCCAGAACGGACTTAAGAAAAAGAAAAGAAAAAGTTTAGATTTAGATGTTTCGAGAAACACCACCTTCTAATCTAATTCTAAACTTTTTCTATTCTGTTTCTTTTCTTAAAGGGTCCGTTTAAGAAAAGAGTTAGAAAAGATTTAGAA
>CAJPEV010001153.1:13839-28967 GCA_905338385.1 Darwinula stevensoni
ATTGGGTTGGAAAGAAAAGTCTTGCAAAACTTTCTAAAACTATTTATAAAATTTTTCTAAGGAATGATGGGCATTTGCATATGCTGGAGTGTTCTCGAAGCTGCTGCCCTCGGGGTATATAAGGCGGCTTCTGCCATCAGTTGGCAGCCATGGCTCCGATCGAACGAGCAACTCTTCGCCCCATCGTCTACTACGAGTTCCTCCAAGGACACTCTGCGAGAGCCGCCCCGGACATCTGCGCTGCATTCAAGGGCAACGTCGTCCACTATTCCACGGTGTCTCGATGGTTGAAACGCTTGGAATCTGGCGACACGAGCTTCGGAGATCGACCACGCTCAGGACGTCCATCTACAGTCGATGACGAAGCCCTGCGGAACGCCCTCGACGCGAAGCCGAACGCCACCACTCGCGAATCGGCGACTACACTTGGAGTCACCCATATGGCCATCGGCAACCATCTGAACGACCTCGGCTATCGGAAGGTTTACTCGACATGGGTCCCTCGTCGGCTCGGCGACTCTGACAAAGCAAGCCTTGTCGGTGTCTGCGAATCACTGCTCCTTCGTCCGCACAGAAAGGACCTTCTGAAAGAAATCGTTACTGGAGATGAGAGCTGGGTCCTCTACGTCAACCATACTCGCATGCGTCAGTGGCTTCCACGAGGAGAATGGCCGCCACATGAACCAAAACCTGGGTTCCACGAGAAGAAGGTTCTCCTCTGCTGTTGGTGGGATTCAGAAGGAATGTTGTACTATGAGCTCCTGCCAACCGGTACCACCGTGACTGCCGTCGTCTACGCTGCTCGACTTCAGAAGTTGGCTGGCGTCATTAAAAAAGAGCGTCCCAAAAGCGACAGAGTTCTCCTCCTGCATGACAACGCTCGTCCACATGTTGCGAAGATGACTCGTTCGATCGGAGCCATGGCTGCCAACTGATGGCAGAAGCCGCCTTATATACCCCGAGGGCAGCAGCTTCGAGAACACTCCAGCATATGCAAATGCCCATCATTCCTTAGAAAAATTTTATAAATAGTTTTAGAAAGTTTTGCAAGACTTTTCTTTCCAACCCAATACATCCAAAAGGCCTTCCCCGATGAAAATCCTCGAGAAATGCAGTGAGGTGAATCGGTCGCTCACGTTAGGGAGAGCTGCCATTTTCAAATAGGTCCTAATAGCCCAGGCATCAAGGGAAACAGTCTTAATACAAGGGCAATCCTTGCCACCCTGACGGTCGCAAAGCGTGCTGGAACACGTGACATCGATTCCTGAATGCCAGATGAAATGACAATGAAGTAATAAAATTCATTCCACAATGAAAGCCTTCAGACAAAAGTTATAGCGTACCAGGCTTGATGACCCCAATTTCAGGGACAAGTATTAATATAAAAAAAACGCCTGCTTAGGCATTTCTCCAGTTGTTCCCCCAGGGCACTCTTTCCTCAGGTATCTACACTTCATCGATTGCTTGATGTCAGTCAAAACACGATCTCAAGAACTGAACTGATGGAAAAGTTGCTGTGCCCACCTCCATGAAAATAAGTTTTAAAAAATGTATTGCAACGACGCACTGATCGAGTCGATTGGTATTCCCGCTACTTACTCTTGACGCCGTGGCGACCTGTCTAGCGTTCATCAGTCCGATACTCTTTACGGATGCGGGGCCTCGTCTATCCTACGCGGGTGCGTCGTGGAGGATGCGATGGATCCGGTAGAAACATTTGGACGTATAATCAGGTCAAGGTTGTATCTTCAATGCTAATAATAGAGTAACATTTTCCAGCTCATATCGTAATATTTTTGTCATTGGCCTGACATGCGTCTCCATATATCGTGTCCATGTCTGCTCATAATCGCCCTTTTTTTTTTAAGCACAGCAGCCGCCGGTGACGGAGTTACAGGAGCACGACTGCTTTAAGATAGTCATTTTCGCAACCAAGTCTCGTTCAGCCTCATGGCGACTAGCAAGGACCCTTGGTGGATAAAGTGTTCGACATAGTATCACTGAGGCACATTTCTTATAACCGTCAGCCTATGACATAGAGCGGCGTAGAGTTGTAGCACGCTGTCGTCAGGCCTGCAAGGCTAGGCCATCGGCTAAGAGAGGTTACGGGTTACTGCAACGGTGACAATGCGTATGATTTACTATTCTACTAATGGATAGGCCAACCATAATGAGTTGCCATCTGATGGGGGGAGACGTACTCGTACAGTTGTTTAACTAGAAGTTGGACTTTAGTTCTCTAACGAGAATGAGACAGGATCAGAGACTTGGTGCTCAATATCTTTTCTGACAAACGCCTTCTCTTTTTAGTGGGCCTCTTTTTCTGAAAGGAAAGAGATCATTTATGTTCCCGTCCTGTCCGTCCGTGTCACATTTTGGTTGTCCGACGATAACTAAGAAATTATTAGTCTGATCGATTCGACCATTGGCAAACGGATAGATATGAACAAGATCCGGGCTGAGTTCGTTTTGTGGCGAATTTGCACAAATATTGGCTTTTTATTGCAAATTTTTTATTTTAAATTTGACCCCTGAGAGGAAATCATTCGTACCTGTTCGCCCTTCAGGTTCTGAACCACAATGCGCATGCGCGTAAGGCCCAGGCTTTGGGCGCGGCGCCGTGTCAGTAACCAGAGCTGTCAGTTCCCTGCCGACCTTCGTGGCAGACGAATCCAACCATGCACCGTCCTCCATCGTTTCATGGGCATAGTTTGTCAATGTTTACCACATATAAATGAGAAATGAGGTTTTTGATGGTCGAAGACCGGAAAGAGATGTCATTTTGTACAATTAGAGGATTGGGCTTGTCCAAGTTGTTATTTTTGAAATGGTATATTATGACAACTAAGAAATGAACAAATGGACATTGGCTCTATGTATGCCCCATGCAAGCTGCAGTTGATGTGATGAGATTGGAGAAAAGAGGGCCAAGGAAGAGTCTTCGCGAAAATGTTTGTCCTTTCGCCGATTCATAACCGCTTCAGCCCGTCGAAGTCCCAAACGAATTACGATTCCGCAAAATTACCTGCCCGACATAACGCGCATGAACCGTAATGCAGAATTGAGTGAGGGTATGTTTATACTAATATATATTTTTAGAACTTCTATTTATTTTGCCGCACAGGCGCGGTCACCGACTCTAAAGTTTAACCGCTTTGATTGCAGTGGCTTGTTGTGTGCCGAAAAAACTCGGAAACGTACCAGATCAATGCTACAGGAAGAAATCAGGCGGAATTTTAGGCAAGCCCATGTGCTCTCTGGAACGAGTAATCACAAGACTCGGCCCCCCGATGGGGCAATGGAGGCAATCGTTCTGGGCTGCTCCTCCCGAAGAGATAGACTGATCCACGAATGCTTCTACTGTTTGAGGTGGAGGGCTTCATAAATGAACTAGGTTACTTTCATCCCAAGAATTGGAAAGAGATTAGTTTAGTACGAACGGTATGGGCCAAGGCAAATGGTTCTGCATCGCTCCAAAAGCGAGGCCAGCCGTCAAACGTGCCAACTGATGACAATTGAAATGTGGGATTTAATAATAGGCAGCCTTGATAATTTAATTAAGGTTAATAGATGCAAGGAAAAGAACGCCACAGGATAACTCGGATGACAGAGATGTCGTCCTTGATGTAGTGGAGCTCACGGATTCAATTGAAGCAGACATGAAGACGGAAACGAAAAATCCTGAGTTTCTGGTTCTTAATCTGCAACGTTTTTGTGGGACGCCTCGACTGGTCGCGTTCTAGAATGTTGACGTCAACATTCTTGTTTTTCGATGTTGTCCTGTCGATTTCAGCACTTGTAGGAGGATACTGACGCCAGTTGAAATCCCGTCGTGATGCTTATCAACTGTCAATGTTCCGCCGTGCTTCTTTACGTTTCCTCACGTCTCCTTGATGAATTTCTCGGGGGCACAGATGATCCTCCTCACCTTTCCCTTTCCGTAGGCACTGTCTTGCGACTCATGAACGGAGACTGCATATTTCAAGAGTTTTGCAAACTCGTTCGATATCTTCTTGCCTTAACGCTGAATTCTCTTCCACAAGGTTCTAAACCGTCTCTCTAGATGAATCGTGTTTCTTTGGAAATTCGTCGCACTACCCAGATGGTCACTGACATAATGGTAATACGTACTCGGTGAATTACTGAGATTTGAAGCGTCGCACTAAGTTCCCCTGCGGCATGGAAGACCAAATGACGATGGGCGCAAGGTAAGAATTGATGAATGCCTTGACGAGCTCTGAGCTTCACACACGTTTCCATCCTGAATTGCGTCATTGTCGCCATTCTTCATGTCGTCATCCTCGACTCTCTGCTTTTTCTCGTGTCCAGACGTAGAATTCCTGCAACGAAGGCTCCATCGTTGTGTTCGTCGTCGTAGGCACCTTACTTCACGTATCGAGAAGAGGATAGCATTTATGTAACGAAGACGGCTGGTGATTTTCCATCTGGCTGTGTTGTGGATATTTCATCATAGAGTAACCGCTTCTGGTCAGGGATCGACCGCGCGACACTGCCAGTAGCATCCCAAAGGAGAACGTGTTTCGGAGCAAAATCGTTGGAAAGCCTCGCGCTCGTTTCAGTAAAGAATACCGGAATTATTGGATGAAACGCGAAACTTATTGGATGTCTCGATGGTCCTCGGCAGACCGTTTCGCTGGCTGCGTTTCACGTGGAAATGTTTGAAATATTGCCACCGATCTTGCGAATCCTGATACATTACCATGTCGAATGGCCTCTTGGTTAGCTCTAGACTGCAATTTCTCTTGCTTTCGAAGCAAATGATGTCTCTCGCTCCCTCTG
Source organism: Darwinula stevensoni (assembly GCA_905338385.1). Classification (NCBI taxonomy): domain Eukaryota; kingdom Metazoa; phylum Arthropoda; class Ostracoda; order Podocopida; family Darwinulidae; genus Darwinula; species Darwinula stevensoni. The sequence goes on from CAJPEV010001153.1 coordinate 18,640, forward strand.
ACCGGACGAGCTTTTTATTTCCACAAAGCCACACTTCTGGAAGGGGGGGGGGGCAGTTAGACGACACAGTATTCACTAGAACCCAAAGTTCTAAGCTTTATAGCTGGCACTCAGGATGTTATCTACTTTCCGAATTATAATTTTTTTCATACATATTATACATATACAGGGTGTCTCAGAATTGACTGAACGTAGGTCCTTCTGCCTAGCCTAGGGCCAAGCAATGCATAGTCTTGTTATGCCTCGCGCGTGATTTTACGTAAGGCAGCTGAGGCCTGGGGTAACCCTTTGCGGTCGTATTTATTTTCCACTAGTTGTCCCCTCGGGTCATATTTAATTTCAAAGAAAAAAGATAAAAACACATTTCAACAAATCATTTCGAATGCCGGTCGGTAGATGGATAAATACAATCGGTAGATGTCGTGTGAAGTAAAATATCGTAATAAATGGCAGGAAAAAGTAATTTCGGGTGGACGGAGGGCAAAAATTATATATTTGTGATGTCGGGTGACACCCGACATATGATCGGAACTAATCTTTTTCAATGTCGGGTCCTGCCCGACACATGACCGCAAAGGGTTAAAAAGGCCAGGATCCCAAAACTCCCCATGATTCCGACTCATTTTAAAGTTGCGATTCCCGAAACGGTCATCGCTTCAGGCTCGACAGCTCCGGTAGAAAAGACAGATTCGCGAAAATAGTTATACCTAGGACGCAGCCTCTATGATGACAGGCAGACATGAAATGAATAGGCAGAGCGAGGGAAGGGGCGCAAGCGCTATCACGACTTTCCCTTGCGTGCGCAATTGAGAATACGCTGGTCAGCTCCGCCCCACGCGGGACGTGATTGGCGGGTGTTAGAAGGTATGAACAAAGCTGCACGCGATTCAAATCGTGCGCCACTGCAAGTCACCGTTCCGCTTCTTTTTTTTTCGTAATATTTGCAATCCGAAGTTTCGTATGTCATAAGAGAAAACGTACTCGCATGTCATTTTACTTCTCTCGTTCAACATCACTAAATTTGATACCTGGAAGAATGTGAGTTTCTTCTCAAACTCCCGTTTTTTGATGGCCCATCAGGCGTTTCACGAAGAGGTTAGAAGTATTGTAACTCCTGTGGAACCGATTGCTGCCCCCTGGATCGGCAAGGATATTCACACGACGCAAACCCACAGCGGTCCGAACCACGAAGTGGCACCTCTTCCTCGTGAAAAATAAGTTCCTAAAACTCGATGGTAATGGGGACGCTACGATTTCTGGAAGAATTCTTCGTCCAAGAAGGAAGTATTATCCGTCACCGATCTCGATCCTTCACAGCCTCGTTCGCAGTGACACTGCGGTGTTTCCAGGGCCACTTCACCTTGATTACGCCGTCTTTGGTTATCTTTCCGTCACAGGAACACCGCGCTCATCTAGCCATCGACCCGTTTTCTCGCCGAAAGCGTAAGGGTTTGCTTTTCCTGGTAATATTTCGTTGCTGCGTTATGAGTTTGATTTTACATAAATCCATCTTGAGTTGAAAGGTCAGATTCACCTTTCAAACGTATCAATAATGAATCAAAAGAAGTATTGCGATTGAAAACAGAGAATGCAACACGGAAATTGCTTGTTGTTAGCGTATAAATCGGCGAAAGAGAACTCTTTCAGTACTACTACGGAAACCGAATGTTAATATTTGATCACGAAATTATTGAAAATATTGAAACTGCTAATGCAAGTGCCTGGTAAGGATTAGGGTGTCCGATTTCGAGTGAGCTGAAGTCATGCGCAGAATCCCCAAATGACACAAGTGACGGGTGGAAGAAGATCTTGCTGCATTTTGCGACCACTAGATGGCGGTAACTCCGCCGGTGGGGCAACCTGCTCCTTGGGGACCTTACGCCGGCACGGTGAAATACAAAGGGCGAACTCGTGACTGTATCTGGGCCTGGTCACGATCCATGAAAATTTGGACGGAGCAGCGCGGAGCCAGCAAGAAAACGCAGAGGAAAGATCCTGCGGCCGAGGTGAAGGGGTCCTCGCTTAGCCAAGCTTAGGGGATCTGATGCAGAAGTTCATCGCGCTCCATCGAGCCGATGATTGCTCCTCCATGCCTGTTCCTTTAAATAGTTTTGGTTACCCGTTTTTTGGAGGAAGAGGACGTGAACGTATTACTAGGCGTTCAAGTTCTAGATCTTCGAATGGCACTTAGGTTACGCGTTCCAGATCTGGAACGGCGAGCAGCATTCACGGATCTCTCCACAGATGGTGTTCAAACGACTTTTAATCTTGGCTATGTTTCACCGAGTCACCACCATAAGGAACAATGAGGAAAACTCACAAATCCCCAGACATCCAAATGTAACGCATTTCGCCCATGTTTTGATCTACTCAAAACATGGCATGCCTTTGTGAAATATTTTTGGAGATCTGGCGTGAGCCTTCCGTCCTCAAAAATTTCTCGCCACTTTTCATCGCTTCCTGAAGTTAAGTCAACTATAATGTATCCCATTTCTGTCACTTTGCGTTTGCGAAGCCTATAACACTGTACAAATATGCCTTTATCACCGCTTTCACATCGCACTCGACCATACGTTTTCTATCATATCGTATATAATAATAGCCGACGTACTCCTATCTCTCCGCCGGAGGCCTGCACGGGTCGACTCTTCCGAATCGGCCCGATTCGAGTCGTGGTCCTACTCGACCCGAAACGAGATTTTAGTGGATCCTACACGCGGGTCTGGTCGGGCCGGCCCGCAACCCGCTTAGGGCTCTAAACTTCGGGTCTCCGGGTTCGTCTTTTTTCTGAACGGCTCTACCGAGGCTTCCACCCGACGTCCCATGACGTCACGTTGGTGTAGGCCTGTTCGGTGCTCTCGTAGTTCGCAACGTTCCACTGGTAGCTCTTGCCCGAGAGTGACATCATTTAATGACGTGATCGCATCGAACGCTGACGGAACGAGGCGTCGTTATTGCCAAGAGCAGTAAATGGCTCGAGAAAGAGACTCCTGAGTGTATTCTAGCGTATTCGCCTGCACCCAACATGAAACTCGATTGCCAACCGATCCCGCGGTCGGGTCTTCCTGATAGAGCTCATCCCGGCTCATCCCCATTCCCTGCGGAGCTCGGAATCATCCCCCGTACTCGAGTGAGACGAGTCTCACTCCGTCGGGGGGATCTCGCTTAAGAAATTTTTTTATTTATTGGCACTGGGGTTGGGGGTTTTTTGGGTTCAAAGTCAATTGGGGGCCTCTGATGACGGAAGAATCTCGCATACTCTGACCCCTAATTTGGCGGTTCAAAAAATCCTGCGAAATGCTTCATTTGAATGCTATTCGACTGAAATCCATTTGCCACAATCAGACGTGAATATTTCACAGGTTACGTCTTCCTGTCCGCCTGAGGCTTGCGCGGATGAACTTTTCCAAAACCGAACCGATTGGTCCGATTCGAATCGTGGTCCTACTAGACCCAAAAACTCGATCGCCGGACCGAGCTTCACAGATCGCCCCCCCCCCCCCCCCCCCCCCGCGGGTCGTGTCGGGCCAATCGCACCACCCCACATTCTTAGAACGTTCCGAGCGTTTAGGGAGTGAAATGTGAACAAGTTCAAATTTACTCTCTTATAACTCACCAAATGCGCCCCCATCGCTCGTATTGAAGTGAAAACCTGAAAGTTCTTCGCCAGACCACTAGATGGAGGTAAGGGTCTCGCTTTTCGCACAGTACGCAAAAGTTCCCTTCCCTCTCTGGAATCGTCCCTCACAGGATTGTTTAGTATCTCGATATATATCTCGCCTAGTCTCATTATAGGAATCAATAAACACGGACACTTCATTTGTTATCCATATATTCATAGCGTCCAGGCCATGAAGAAGCTCATATTCCCATTGAGAACCCTTTTGGAACTCGGAAGGTTTTATCCTTAGAGGAGATCGAGAATACTAAAGAGGGCGTCCGCGAACTTCATTCGACCATCCGATCGATGAGTGAATGAGGTAACGAAGGACTGACATCTCGGACGCTTCACGGAATCATAAGAGGTGGTCCATTCTCTGACATGTACTGTAACCGGTACAGTCATAGGTAAGTTGTCTGCCTGTACTATATGAGAACGAAAGCGACACAAAGTATATATAAAGATTTGTGTATTTGCATGACATCCCTCTCTTTCTGAGGGGAGCGTATTTTTCTCTCGGAGGAGGAGAGCAATTTTATTCCTTGGTGAAGGTGCAAATTTGTTCCGTTCCTTTCCCAGAGTGAAAGGGGAGTGAAACAGGAGTTAGCGATTTTACTCTCTTTTTTGAGAAAAATCACTCCCTTTTTTTCTAAGAGTGCCGGGTCAGCTGGTCGGTCAGTCCAAAGGATTTCAAACTCGGGAGCTAAAAAGGGAAATTCGAAATCTATGAGGATGGGAGGCATCTTCATCAGATACCAGAAAGTTCCTAATTCGTACGATTTTTCTCATCTAAATGTATAGAATCAAGCCTGTATTTTGGTATACTGTATAGGGAAATTCTGGGATTGATTCAAGGGAGGGGGGAATTACGGGGCGCACCTAATATTATTGATTCGAAATATGGCCGTTGAAAACTCCAGCTGTGTGTTTCATTTAAATTTGTTTGAAACGGAAGTCCGTTAACCTCAAATGCGAAGACGTAAATGTTTCACGAGTACCAGCTAGTAACATACGATAAAAAACGTATGCAAGTCAATGAGTTCTTGTTTAATAGCTCGTATACCACTGTCGGGGAAGCCCGGGGGCAGGAGAAAAGAAAAATATTGGAAGCAAGAGATCTGAATGAATAAAGAGACCTGCGCGAGCCGTGGTGCCGATAAAACAGGTGAAGATCAGCTTTGCAGGATTCTAATTTCATCGGAGTGGAAGGAGTAGGGCGTAGAAGAATATCTGGCAATGCTGCATAGGTTTGGCAACGTAGCACTCAGGCCTCTGACTGATTCCGTTCGCTTCGCTGCCCTTTCCCCCTCAACTTCTCCAACCCGTTCTAATTATATTCCATTATAGCTCGACTGAAGAACACGTCTGCATACGGTGGGTACAGGGCTACAGGGAGTCGATACAGTGGACATGAGGTATCGAAGAACCGACTTCCTTGGGTCTCGGGTTAGTCTCGCGGCGGGAGTGGCGCCAACTCTCGTCAAGGGGTATAATTGCTTCACCCTTGACTGCACGGCGAAGAAAACTACGTTGTCATGTGAGTTCAAGGACTACAGTCAATTACAATAGACACAGGTCATGTAAAAAGTGTGACAATATGTATAGGTCGCAACCCAATTACTATGGCTACGGGAGAGAACACGCGATCGCGTCGCGTCATGTGTGCGTGCGCATGCCACCGACCACCACGGACCTCATTAGATTATATTATATGGATTCTGTAGACTTGTGACCCAAATTGTATTGAATAATCTAGCGATTCATATATTGAACTAAGTCACCCTCGAAGGTCGTGCTCAATAATTGCCAGGCTGCCCCGCAGCCCTTCATTAAGGGAAAGAGTATTCCAACCCCTCCCCCCCCCCCCCCCCCCAACACACGCACGCACGCACGCACGCACAATTTTCTTAGACGCTTCAAGGATTTTTTCCCCCCGGTTATGTAATGGAATGAGGAAAGACTCGGCTACAAAATCATTTTTACAAACCAGAAATATCTTTAACGCCGAATTTCAGTTAAGAAAATTCGGCATTACACTCGCCGACGTCGCTCCGATGTGCCTGCCGACGTAGGCGGTCGGTGAGAGCAGCAACAATTTTTCGCAACCCAAATTCAATCTTTCCGTTACATGCAACCGGGGGAAAAAAATTCATTGAACATCACGCCTAAAATGCGCATCGAAAAAGTGTCTTTTTTGGGCCACTTTTATAAATAACAAATACGCTTGGATTATAGGTAACGCAGATATTCAATTAGCACAATGATAGGAATATAAGAAGGCACATGCTTATAATAACGTTAATTATATGCTTGGGACTTTCAGTGTAAGACCGATAGACATTGAACGTTCTTTTCACATACGTTTCTACGTGGAAATGTTTTATTCGCTCACGCAGGAGATAGCGCTTTCGACAGCGTAACGATTTCATAATTACATCGATGCGGTTCCTCTTATATGCACACGTTGTGCGAAGCGGTCTCTTCGATTCGAAAAGAAAACCGAGGTACTTCCGCGACGTGAAAAATCTCGGAAGAAACGCTCGACGAAGAATTGCACCGTAGCCGGGTACTGTAAGGCGACGAGTCGTACATGATCCGCAGGGACGGGCGTGCTTTTCTTGCCACCAGGATTCACGAGAACTCGGCTCGCTGAACGCAAGGCGTACTTGGAGGTCCGGGTTCAACTGGGGAACGAATCCGCAGGCTTTAAAAAGGGGGAGGCTCCGGGGCATCTCCTCAGTGTTCTCCCGTCGATTCTCCCGTCTACAAGTCACTTTCAGCGAGCTACTCTTCCTTACTCTCCAATAGTGAGTCTCTCTCTCTCTCTTTTTCTTCCCCCCCTTCTCTCCCGTTTTTGCGGCGATGATTTTTGAGCCTTTGGCATTAGTAATGGATATATATTCTTTGTATGGTGTCTAGTGTCTGTAATCGTCATTTAATGAATGTCCTTGTCTGAGATAGTCTACGAAGCCGCGTCTCTGGATCTCTCTTAGAAACTAAAAACACCTGACTGTATTCCGACGATCGACATCGATTTCTAATAGTCGCTATTTCGCATACGAAAGAAGACTTAGAGACTAATTTCCTCGGATCGTCAATACCGGACGCTCGATCGCCGAACTACTTCTCGTTTCCTCAAATTTTAATATTTCTGTCGATTTTAATCGTAAAAACGAGTCTTACTTTTCCAGTGATGCACTTGCCGAAAGCAGCGATCGTCGCCCTTCTCCTACCTGCCGTCGTGATGGGGGGCAAATGCACCACCGGCTGGCAGACATACGGTAGTTATTGCTTCCTGTTTTCGACGAACACTGCCAACTGGGCGGACGCGAGAGCACGATGCATCGCGTTGGGAGGCAGCATCACTCATCCAGCCGATGCGGGCGAGAACAGGTTCATCGGGACCAACGTGAACCAGCCGATGGTCTGGCTCGGGGCTCACAGAAGCGGCGGTGTCTTGGTCAATCACGACACAGTCAGACCAAACGATTTCAACAACGACGATAATGCCCCTGGGACTGGAAATTACCGTGAGTTCCACATTTCTTTGGTGAGTTCCAGGCTATGTGCTCGACGTGCCGTCACGGTTCTCGAACTCGTCCCACAGAGGTGTACTACATGTTCCCGCGACGATGGCGGAATGCGGACTGCAATAGCCAGTACGGTTACATCTGTGAAAAGACGCTGCCGCTGACCGGAGGCTGCACAAGCGATTACCCACTTGCAAGCGGAAATCGATGCTTCAATATCCAGCTAAACGCCAAGGTGACACGGGCCGACGCCTTAGCGGCCTGCGTCGCTGGCACTGGCACCCTGGCCACAATCGACACCCAAATAGTTCGAGATGCCATTGCCGACTATTTCCATAGTGAGGGAGCTTCGTTTTCCTTTCCTCTAGATCGATAAGATGAAAAGTCGTTCGTGTTTTATGATTCTTCTCATTCGGGAACGATATAGTCGTCTACTACGAATTTTTTTCCGTTAGTGCTGGATTCAATCAATTATAGTCTTACGTGAAAGTTTGCCGCTAATATCAAATGTATCGCATCATGCAGTATCTTTTTTTTTTCTCCTAGCTCACGATCTGAGAAAATGTGTATACTATTGTAATTTGGCGAACGACATTAATATTTTTGGATCGAATACATTCAGGACGAGGTGGGAAAATTTGTTTTTAACGAAACTAATGCAAGACGCGCCAGCTTCTCTTTTACGGCAAGATGTGACGTCGCAGACTGCTAGATAAAAGAGTCGTATGATCATTTTCATGTCGTGAATATTCGTTCGTCTCTAGAGCAAGTGCAGAACGCAGCTTTCGACTCGAGCAGCAACGTCCAGTCGACGCAGATGTGGATCGGAGCGTCTCGAGTCTCGACGGCTGCCCCGTTCACCTGGGCGAGTCCCACTCCCTTCTCCTTTTCCGACTGGTGCACGAGATACCCGGACACCACGTCTGGGAACTGCGTGGTCATGTTCCCGAACCAGTGGTCGACGATCTACGGGGCCGACGAAAACTTCTACTCTGAGCGATTGGGCTACGTCTGTCGACGCAGGAGCGGCGTGGCGACTCTGACCAACTTCTTCTTTTCTCTCTTCCAAGGCGTCTTCGGCGGTGTCGCCCGTTGATTCTTCCGTGGCTTCGTCGAGTCACCCTCGTAGACGTGCGTGCTCGCTCGAGGAAGAACACTTTTTTAACTCTGACCAACTTCTTCTTTTCTCTCCTCCAAGGCGTCTTCGGCGGTGTCGCCCGTTGATTCTTCCGTGGCTTCGTCGAGTCACCCTCGTAGACGTGCGTGCTCGCTCGAGGAAGAACACTTTTTTCTTTCTTTCTTTGGGGTTCTGTCGCAATAAAAAAAATTCCTCTGTGGAATTTTTCGTCCTCCTTTTCTGAATGAACGAAAGCGCCGCACTCTGAAAAAACACTTAAGATTGTGCACAAAAGCCTTCTTCCTGGAGCAAACGAAGTCTCCAAACTGTCCTTTTGCCGTTCGTTCTCCTGCGCCGGCACCTCCTTCCTGACGATGACGTCATAGCCACGAATGCTGCTGCGTGTCTCTTGAGGTAAGGAGCAAGCGTACGCACGAATACGTTGTCTCGGGATAAACTATTAGCTGCTGCGCAGCAGCACAGCTAGCTCTGTCCTTTGCCCCCCGGAGCAAGAGAGGGTTGTAAAACGGGAATAAGTACTTTTCCGTAACGCTGACACGTTCAGTGAGGATCTTCAATTCATTTTGATGCTATTCCAAAATGTCTTTTAAACTATTGAGCCCTTACTTTGGAATTTAATCTTTCTTCTGAAGACACTCATTAGAGTAATTAGAAAATAGATGTTACGTTTCATGCTGAACTCAAACAGTAAGACAACTAACAATACTGACACTAACTGACAAGCATTCACTTCTCGGACGGTGTTTTATTTAAGAAGGTTAACTAAGTAGTATACCCACTGCACCCAAGGAAGGGGTGCAGGAATGTCACTCACTATAGCTACACTTGAAATTTCATCATTCGACAGGGCAAATATTAATACTTCGAATGATGCGAGTCTTGACTCTTTTATCGCCGGGAATGTCCCACTGGTGAATGCTCTACTTTCGACACATTTTCTCCTGTTATGTACATTTTTTTGGAATATACTGAAAAAATTCCCCCGCTGTAACCAATTTGTCAGGCCCCGAGGTTAGCATTCGCGAGTTTCTGGAATGCGAGCTCGCGCCGCTCGTATAACGGACCCGTTTGCCTCGGGTAGAGAGCTGCTCGGTCGACGAAATTCGCACAGCCCGTCACGTCGACGCACGCGCCGAGAAGAAAAGAGTTACTTCCGAAGCGGCTGAAGGAGATTCCGCCGTGGTGGCGATATGAAACTTGCTCGGAGATAAACTCGTGGGACCGAAACGGGATTCCGATCGAACGCGCTGATGCTCCGAGTTTTTCACTTTCCACACGGTCTGGTATCTTCCGCGATACGAGAAGGGAAGCGGAGGTGATCGGGCTAGGAGGATGAGTCGTGGCCTCTGGTCCTTCTCACTGGTGGAATCATCGGTCGCTGGGCCTGAGAATCTATACAGTCGACTCGGTTATAACGTCATCGAAGGGACCAGGTAAAAACCGTCGTTATGACGGAGGTTGCCTTGATTGGCACTCCGTTTTCCTGTTTTCAAAATTGATGCTATATAACGTTACAACTCCAGTTTACATTGGTCATACTGCACTAGCTTCAGTTTCAAGATTGACCGGCTAATCGTGATGTTCGCACTTCTTTGGACCTTGAACTACTTTATACTTTAGCAAGGCTTTGTCGACGTTAGTTTCACTTCGAGCTTGTTCTATTAAACTAATCAAGCACACTTTCCTTTCAATCGTGAAGGCTTGCCTCTTTCGTTTTCCATTGGTCATGTTGTCAACGAGAAATGCAAATGGCGACTGAAGATAAGGTGATCTTACTTACTGGGGATTATTCCTCCCTAACATTGCTCCAGCCACACCCACATGACTCTCAAGGGATGCCGAATCCGGTAAATATAAAGTTATGGCTCGCCAACGCTAATTTTTCCGATGACGGAAATTTCCGATAAGAATGACGGATTAGGGACATGAACGTTGTCGATTTCGTCTGTGGGACCTTCAATGGACTTCGTTATAACCGAGGTTTCGTTATAACCGAGGT